>JAQFYC010004256.1:0-17783 GCA_034694165.1 Tomocerus mixtus | reverse complement strand
GGAATTGCTTCTAGATTGTTCTTTCCTATACCTTTACATACATTATTAGAAGACAAAGGAATTCTATCTAATATTCAATACATAGGCGGGTGGATGGTCGCTTGTGCATGTGCATACAAAGCTCCCTTACAGTATGCAGATGATAGTTTGAATTTTGTTATACTTAAAATTAAATCTTTGTATATACAGTAATACACAATACAGTAGAAGAATCTCTGGAAGACAAGACAACACAAGAGTGAGTATAATAAGGACAAAACAGAATAGAAGAGGACAAGACAGAGAAGAGATGAAACGACAAGTGAACTAAAGTAGCTAGAGGAGGAGGGAGGCAAGCAAAAGGAATGGAAACTCTTTTGCTCCGTTGATAATTTAACGGGCAACTGTTCTCTTCGTCCAAAAAAACTTTTTTAAGTGGAAAACTTTTCCGTAGAATTATTCCACCGTAAAAATCCCACAAAACGCCAAACGTTCTCCAGCACTTACTCAACTCAAGTCTCAAGTCCAAGTCATGCAATGCTACACCAAGCCAAACCACGTTAAGTTAAGTCAAGTCAACTAACCTAAGTGAAAGTGATACTGACTCTGTTTCTTTTCGGGCTATAGTTTTACATTTGGCTATCCCTCTCTCCTTTTTCTTATGTAACTCTGTAACTATTCTTTTTAAAGTATTATGTAAGTATGAAACTTAATGTAAGTAGGTAGCTAGTAGCTAACCATAAGTACCTACACATAACCTTCTATGGGGAATGGCTTTCGCCAATACTACCTATAACTATAGCAAATTAATAATGACATCTCTTTAGGAACCCTTTGAATGCAAAACATCACAAATCATTTGCAAAATATTTCTGCATTTTAAAAGTAAAACCACCCACTTATCTCAAATAATTCACTCGATTTTATCTTGATGTTAATTCCTAACTTGTTTTTTGTTTCCAGATTTGTAGTTTGTAGATTTCACAAATATTTCTAGAAATTGTTCGTGATATTTGATTTTTAAGGTTCTTGAGGACCGGTAGAACGTAAAACCACTTTCAGGACTGTTATACTCACTATACAATGTTATGTAATGAAAATGAGCTAATGTAGTTGAGCTTTAGTTTCCGTTAGGATGTTGGATCTGTACATTGCATGAGTTGTTACAAAAGTAACATATTATCCCTACAGTGCAGTTAGTTAGCTTAGTACTACTTTCTCCAAAGGTTTAAACGTTTCATTTGCCAATCCGGCTCTCTATTGCATTTTGGATTTAGGCCCCCCTTCTGCTGAATGTATGTATATACTTTTGTATTACTACAAGTAATAATTACAATCTCCTTTATCCAAACTATGAATGTATGCATCTAGTAGTATGTATGTAGGTAGGTATGAATTTACTAACTAACATAACTAACCAACACATTAAAGTTCCGCAAAATTATATCCAACTTTTGTACCCATGAACACTATAACAACTCCAGGGGTTCCCAAACCTCAATTCTGAATATAGAATAATATTTGTGTGTATGCGATTTATACTTTATACTTTATAATAGTACTTCCTGAATTTAAGTTAACATTAGGTAGGTAGAACTAGAAACTAGAAACCCATTAGAAATAGAAATGAAACTAAAACTCACATCACATCAGTTTGAGTCAAGCGAACTAGCTAAAATTTTATTTCATCCTTTTGTGAATTCTCCCACAACTTGGTTGGTAATAAAACGCATTCACTATTTACGTTCTGAGTCACAACTATTAGTCAGGTTCTTCGAATCCTTAAAAGTCTAGTTATACTTTTCTACTAAACTTAAGCATTTCTACTCCTACATCATATCATGAAATAACTAAGTAAGTAAGTAAGGAACGCAGTGTGCTACATATGTGTAATATGTGGCCTGGCCTGGCTTGGCTTGGCCTGGTAAGGCTATTTTTCCTATTTAAGTAGTTTTGTAAGTTCTCTTCCCTATAGGAGTCATCTAGTTTTATTTTAGTCCAGGCCAGGCCATGCCATGCCAGTCAAGCCAAACCACATTAGAAAGAAAGCAGAAAGAGTTTTCGCCTAAGAGAAAAATGATGTATGGTGAAAAACGTTGTTACTTTAGTTTTCTGGGTAGCATTGCTCTGCGATTGCATCGTATGACGCCATAATAACTAAAAGCCCCTAGGCCGGCCTGGCTTGGCTTGGCCTGTCTTCTGGTAGCTACCATATTCTTTTACCTTACTTATGATTTGTCCTCCTAACTTCCTCGTTCTTACTCTTACCTCAAGATTCTTCGACAGTATTTTGATTTATTGTTAGAAGGAGAAAGACATTTGGTTTACTTACAGTAGTTTACTTACACAACCACGACAACCAGTTTCTTAACTCTTTCATGTAGCTATTCGACACACTTTTCATGGAGCACAAAAAAGTAAAAGCATTTTTCAGAAGAATATTCTCTAGTTTTTACAAGTTCCATTAAAACAATAATTCGTTCTTTTAGATAACACTGTGTACGTCATGATATGATAAAAAACATTGCAATTACAATGAAAACGAATAGAATCATATTATCATTAAATATGTAAACTTTTTTCCAATATTATACCTAATTTAATTAGATATGTAATGGTATTATAATTTAGACAAAGTAATTTTAGCAAATGAACAATAAGTCAGCAAAATATATTTAAGTTATTTTTTGCGAGTCCAGAGGCCTTCATTATTGCCACTCGCATTTCGGTTTGACTACACACAAAACTTCAGGCGTTTCAGGAATTTACATTAAAACTTTTTCACAAATTAGTAATATCCCTATGTAAATCAGTTGGTGCCCAAAATTTATTTTACATGAATTTTACAATACATGAATGGCAAGTTGTCCTTGTGCCAATAATTATCGGTTGCCCAATCCATTTCGTACACGAAATTTACAACCATGCAAAAGATCAAGTTTGTCTGCCTACCATTTATAAGTAGGTATACTTATATGGATATGGGACAACTCTGTAATAATATGCTAGATCTCTATTTGGTAGTTTCACGTTTCTACTTAGGTATGCAATGGATGCTATCAGATCCTTCTTTCTGGTGACAAAAAGAAGGATGCCAATTATCTATTATATTGGTACAAATAAATTACCTACTGTTCGTTTCAATAAGATTCCTTTAGTATACATATATATAACTGAATGTTTCTTGTCTCCTGTAGATACAGATAGACAATCTATAATTAATCTATTTAATTTGCCTATAAACTTACACAGAATTGTTAGATTGTGATGTATGTACTGAGCCAAGAACAATGTCCATACATAGATAGGGATGGATTGCAATGGGTGGACATTTTTGTATCAATTTTGTGTAGTAATCAGTAATACTTGATACTATATACATTTACTATGTCTTTATAAAGTTACAGTGTGGGTTTGTGAAGATAATTCATAGGTGCGTAATATAATTCAGAGATAGGGGCTGATGTAAGTGAGTGTAACACGTACTATGTTAAGGTAAGCATAAATACACACAGGATTTGATTGGACATGACTTGAGATAAGAGGAAACTCTCGCTGACTCTGAAGTTAGGACAGGACAGGACAAGAAGCTGGGAAGAATTTGGTTGACTTTGACTTTGACTGTATGTATTACCTATTTATGTACATCTGAAGGTAATACATACGTACTACATTCTACACGCTTTGCTTTGACTACTTACTACTTACTTGGTTAGATGCTTTTCTAATGTAACTCAACTAAGGCACGGCATAAGATCACATCACATCCCAACTCATCTCATCCCAATATAAAAAGAGAGCAAAGAGAAAGAAGGAGAGATATTTGTGTGTATCTCGCGAGGCATCTGACAACATGTCAATTATACAAGATTTATCTCCTTCGTCTGGCAGATTCCTTCCACGAATGATCATGATTAACATCCCTGCCAAACTCCTCCTGGCTTCCCCTGGCCTGGCCTGGCCTGGCTCACTGCCTTCCTTCCTTTTCCTGACTTCCTCCCTCAAATTTTATTGTGTGTAAGCAACCACTTGAGTTCACTTCATACCGGCAGACAGCTCACTTCCAATATCATCAACTGTATCACGTTTTTACTATTATGCTATCGCTTAAATAAATATAATATTCAATTTCAATATTTAACTCAATGTATAAGGGTAGGTAAAAATATTGTCTATCTTAATTATGTACGTAGCTAATAAGCTTTTGCAATGAAGAATCCATTACGTTAAATTGCAATATTGTACTACAAATATGCAACAGGAAAATTGCAATCTGATTTTAAAAAATGAAATAATTTTTAGTACTTCATTACTAAAGTTGCGCTGAAATAAATATTATACCCAATTTTAATTATGTTTTTCATAAAGTCAGCAGATCAACTGGCATTTTGATGGCGCTTATTAATTTGCACCCCCCTGCACCCTGCTGCACCCTGTGCATCCTGCTCACCCCCCTGTATTGATTGTGTAGGAGAAGGTTAGGTTTTCAAAAAACGCGCGCAGGGTGCAGGGAGGTGCAAATTATAAAAACTCCATTTTGATGTACTGTAATGAAAAACAATCTAATTAGTGAAAATAAACTGTTTTGAAATTATATTAGTAATATACAAAATCACATTAAACATTATTATTGAATTCATTTAGGGAGCCGCAGGATAAAGATAACATTTCCATTTCGTTATGTGGGTCCCTTCAGGATAACGAAGTGTAAACGTGTAAAAATAGTAATCGCTTGAATTACTTTGCTATAATGAAATGTGTATGAAGGAGAAAAGGAATGAGTGAAGTGAATCCCACTTTTCCCACAACGTGAATAAATTACTTAGGTACTAGGTTACACATTCGAATGGAAAGTAACGTTTTGCATATAAGTACTATATGTCATAGGGTCGTAGTTATACATTTATCTGTACAGAAATAGAAATACTATAGATGCTATATATAATATTCGACGCATCGTAGAAGAGATATGGCTTACATTTGAATTATATTGCGTACTATATTGTATTGTAGAAGATAGATAAGGTATGAAGTAAAAAGGAGCACCAAATCGCGAATCAAATCCTTGTTTTACATTTTCCTAATGTGAAAGCCTTTAAAACCCTCGAGAGGGACGCATAGCATAACAAAACGTAGGAAAGTAACAAAATGGGCATTAAAAGTACAAATCCGAGCTAAATCTCGTGTGCTAGATAGTCGAAACAAAACAACAGAAAAGTAGTTTCCCCTGGAAATAAGGCAAAACCAACGCAAAGCTAAAGCCAAGCCAAAACGGATGGATGCAATGCAATTCCATTGCTTTGCTTGCATTAGATTGCATAACATACACACATACACATAGTAGGACAACACAAGACGGGAAAAGAACGTAGTACCTTTTAGCCAGCTCTAACTGAAACAATAAGGGGAGAGAGATAATTCAAAAGAAAAACCAGGCTTTGTGTTACGACATACATACAGATACGGGTAGATAGATTGTAGGCATAGGTACATATTCTACTACTACTATGTATGCTGCATTCTCTATATTATAGTAACAATTCACTAGCATTGCATTGCATTAGATTATATTACATTAGGTTGCATCATCGGATCGAACTATTTATATTATTTCTGCCTGTGTCCCGCTCTTGCATTCTTGATGTGTTCTGTTGTGAGTTTATGGACGTCTGTTTTGTTGGTACTTACTGACTTTTACTATTTGAATGTACATATGTATGTCGTAGGATCAATGAACACCTTCTCCCTGCTATCTTTTGTGGTTAAAAGATCAAGATGAGACTCTCGTTATCGATGAGCCATTTTTTCTATAAATTATTTATGTACAGTATTTTACGTAAAGCAAAATAATTTGGAATACTTTTTTGGATTTAAAGGCAAGACAACATTATCTAATTTAACCTAATCTGATTGTTGTAAAACTATTAATTAATTCGAAAAATATTTTCTATCGACGTATTGCGTGTTTTAGCAATCTTCTTTTAAAAGTGTGCTCCAAAAATTAGCAACTATTATGCCTTTACAACAAATGGTATCTTTTGATACACCCAAAAGTGTACCTACGACCTTTGTTACGTGTACTGTACATATTTGTGCAGATAAGAATGAAAACTACAATACAATACATAAATACAAAGTATAAGTAAACAACTATACCAGAAATACGTAAGTAAAAGAAAGAATGTGCCACATCGTGACATGTACAATAATACAATGTTGTGTAGAGTTTGCTACACATGAGCTTTGTATGGGGCATTGCATTGTATTGCAGATATTTTTGGTAGATTACATTGCATTGCATCTTCCTAGTGCATCGCACCACATCCCATATAAAACAGAAAGAATCGCACTGTTAACGAAAAGCCCAAAAGAAGAAATATCTTCACGAAACGTAAACCCAACCCCAAAAACAATAAAGTAACAACAAACTATGGCTTTCTCTTCCTATATTCTTATTCCCACACTCTTTACTGTCGGATTCTGCTGCACAATTCACTACGCCAAGCCAAGGCCGTGTTTTCCTTCTATTTTACTCATACATATTGCACTAAGCTATAGCCTCCTTCTACATTACTAACAATAAGTATTTCACAAAGAAAGGTAACGCAATAGATAACATATACAGTACTACAAGGCAAGGCAAGGCAACTCCACTCAAGTAATAATGGTGGAAAGTCTTATCTGTATTCCGATTCTTCTCTTTTCCATTTACAGCAACAAAACTATCCCGTTTCAGAAGAGCAGGAAGGCATAGATGCATCTTTTTATGTTGTAAATACATACATGCATCAGGCCAGACCAAACCACACTACATTACATTAATTCACTTTTTGTTTCCTATAAACCTACTTTTGTAATGTATACAGAATGCAATAGTAACTACATACACGTTATGTTATGCTTTTCCCAAGTAACTAAGTACGTAGTAAACATCCTGTTTCCATACATTTACTTTCTAAAACAAAGACTTTATTTCACTGTGAACCTGTCATTTTTCTGTAATCGGAAATTCTATGCAGTAGTTACATGAATTCTTGTGTACCGTAAAAATCTAAATAATTACCCAGGGAATTAGTTATTTCGTGGAGAAAATTTTCTCACAAACCAATAAATAAATATAACTTCCCAAAGAGGAAACTCCATTTCCTAAGAAATTCTTTCGGGTTTTACGGCGAATTCTTTTGTAGTTAAACTTACATGTAGTATATTATCTATAAATAATATTCCTTTCAATGTTTAAAAGCCTCAATGTACCGGTGTCATGTCAGAAAGCATAATATAGGTAGAGATGACATGGATTTCAATAGGGAGTAAGAGTGCAGCGCAAAAGTGATACAAAAAAGCAAGACAACAGAGCTGAAGTAAAGTGAAGTGCAGTCAAGTCAACTGTTCAAGTTTGTAGCAGAAAAGTGAGACCTGTGAGCAATAAGTAAAGACAATGACTGTCACCAAGCCCATCAGTCCACATCCCACGTCTTCATTTACTTTTACGGATAGTGTCTTCCCTCTCCACTCTGTTCTTTTAGGCAGCTCTTCCACTATTTATATAATGCAGCGTAAAACTAGTAAAACACATCAACATCAACCCGAATTCAAGAGAGGAGAGGCGTGCTGTGATGTTCTTGTATCGTTTCCTTACTTACTTTGATGACACCACTCATTCGGCACTCTCACTCTACTTACGTACACTACACACATACATTTTATATAAATATAAAGTAGATATTCCCTTATGCCTTATGCAGGAGCTAGCACATACGAACTTCCTTAGCAATGTCACATATTGCAGTACAATAGTATAATTACGTACAGAAAGTACTATGTCCTTTCACAAAAGAAATAATGTACCTGTTTGGCCTACTACAGTTTTTGTTGCACTGCAGGTAGAAAAGAAGTATATGGAACTGTATATAGGATACTCAACTATTAATAAAGAATGTAATAGAAGGGACAAGCCAGGAAGTGCGGAAAGTTGGTCAAAATGAAACTCTTTTAATGACATCCAACTCCTTATCACTTTATCTTCACAGTATTTTCGATCAACTGTTCTAATCTGTATCTTTTTATTAACCCAAACACATGTAACTATCTTTGCGTTCAATACAAAGAAGATATACGACTCAAGTTTCTCTGTATAGGGTTTTCGGGAAAATACTACGAATATAAAATTCCCTGGGAAACTAATTGAGTTTATACGGTATTAACAAGTATACTATAGGTATTTATCAATCTTAATAAGGATGCTACCAAATGAAGGAAGTCAATTCCATAACAAAAGAGGACAGATATTGTTACGTCGCGTTATATTGCACTACAGACCTAAATAATATTGCCAACTTACTTAACTTAAGTATAGAAAAGGTATGAGAAGGTATAAGAACGTGACTATATATTATTATGTCAAATAATTTCGTTAAGGAAAAATCGATAGAGACTCACGCTCAATGACTCAATGACATTACTGGAGCTAAGGATGCAGTAGAGTCTTCCCTTAACTTAACTAAACAAACTTAAGTGAACTGAAATGAAACGAAGGCGTTTCCAATTAAACCTTTCCAAAGAAACCCATCCAAGATATTTCGCTAATGAACTGAACTGAACTGGTTGGCAAATTCCAATCCAATACCATGCCAATGGTAATGGCAATGGCAGTTTATATTAGGTGCTATAAGTAAAAATAAGTACATATACCTATATAGTGAAGGAAGGAAGATTACTTAGACATTTCTGTATTAAACTCTGGAGAGAAACCAAACCAGGGCAAAGTAAAGTAAAAACAAAACCAATACTACTTCTACTATGTACTTCCTTGCAGCCCATCCAATCCAATACAAAGACAAGACAAGTTCATTCTGTAAAAGTCAGAGTTGGAATTAAAACATCAGCGTTTTTCTTTCAGCGCGTTCCAGTGCTATGGCACGGCATGCTCCGCCGGCATGCCTTCTCCCTATTTCACTCTTTTTATATCTCCACTACACTAAACTAACTATCTCTATATCTGTTTACTGTCCTCATATATTCCATTACGGAGGTAATTTTCCCAGAAGAGTCAAACTTTTTACATACAAAAATACAAAGGTACCCTCTCTCGACGTGCATCCATATCCAATCTTCGTTAGTATACACTAATATAACAGAAAACAACTATTACATATAGTCCCTCACCCACTTTTGCTTCACAAGCCGTATTTTTCAGATAAATTCCGAGAACATAACATTTTCTAATTTGTTTCCTCAAAAATTCTCTCCAATCGAATCCAAAATCTCCATTACGATTTTATGACATTATTCTTGACTTCTTGAGAAATGTTACATTTTTTGCATCCCGAGATGCAAGATTTTTAAGATAATCCTGTAAAACTAGGAAAAGATTGAAATTCTCTGAGATCTTATATTTTTAACGATAGGTAGAAATATATAGTGTGGAAACTGTTTCGATAAATACGGTACCCGCAGATATTTCAACAAAATACAATTCCACTTTTGGGTGTGCTGTAAGGATCATAACGATTCTATTTAGTTGCATTTTCTTTTCTCATTTACTATAAACAGGAAAAAGTTGCATTACATTACATCTGTATGCTTCTATAATGTATTGGTTGGTTGAATGTGAAGCTTCACTTATTACATCTCTATTAACTTAAGTAGTATTATATTTTAGATAGTTTCTGTCAGAGAAGACCAGAACATCCCAGGTGAAGCCAGGAAAAAATTCAGTATACTTAAGTAAAAAAAAAGAATATTGTGCTTTATGCAAGATAATTGTGTGTGTACATTATCCTCAGTGGTTTGGTTTGGTTTGCCTTGCCTTGGCTTATGCACTGGAGAGAAAGGGCAGATCAGATGCACATTACATACATACATACATACATACATCCGTTGATAAATATATCCATTCCCAAATGGGAAATTGTAAAAATCATAGAAAACCCTTAAAGTACCTGTCACGACATCAGCAGGAGGTGCAATAAAATAAATAAAATATTGTTCAGCCCATCCCAGGGAGAACCATTCCCAGTCAGTATTATCTAATGTAATGTAATGTAACATAACGTAAGTACTTAAGTAATATGTACACAGAAAACCATATAAATGGTAAATACCTTTTACCTATATAAATAGGCACTTTCTACATATATTTAGTATCCTATAGACTTGACGTATCAAGAAATAAGTGGACTTGTACGTTAAGAAGAGTAAGTAACTAAACTAACCTTCCCTGACCTTACGACCTCTCTGTGCAATATGAATGAAGAAAATCTTTATTGGTTTAGCTTAACCTAGCCATAGCATATATAGGACTGGAGCATTGCAGAACATAACATAATACAGATACAGAATGCATAAATACATAGAACAGATAGATAGTGGAATGGAACTGTCTAAACTCTGAACTGTCCAGAGCAAAAATACATTAAAACTTATTACATTGTATTCTTCTTGTCCATATAAATACATACATTACGTATTGTATTATTGGATTCGTTTAGATTAAATTGAACAATGAGGCACGGCAAAGCAAGCCAATAGGAAACCAATAGCGTTCACATACAAGAAAAAACTACATCCAATTTTCCAAATGAATCTTTATATGGTAGACACACACGTACACGTAACTAAACTAAGTTTATATAAATAGTATCTGCACTGTCCTACATTACATTGGTTTGAGTTTTAGTTCCCGGTGTTCCTAGTTTCCTAGTACATAACATAGAAAGTAAAAATACACAGAATATAAAAGGTCTGGCGTGGCCTGGCCTGGCCGGTTCCGGACTGAAAACGGAATGAACTAAAGTAAAAGTAAAGCGAGGGCAAGCCTAAGCCAGGCCAAGCCAAGCCAAGTAACCGACTCGTCGACTGTCGAATGGCAAATAAATATCCCACAGAGCACAGATCACTGATACCATCGAAACTGTCAAGTAGACGATTTATGATTCACGGACGAGACTCCATTCCATCGCATGGAAAGGCAAAAGCAAAGGCAAAGCATGCAACTCCATGGCATCGCATGGCGTGCTGTTTCTTCCTTTCCAATCCAATCCAAATCCACAATCCAATAGTCACACAATAGAGTAAATGCTGTTATGTTATGATTCTTCTTTTCTTCCGAGTGTAACTACTTTGTATGTAGCATTTATGCAGTAGTAACTTACATACAGTAGATACTTACAATATACTTAAGTACTAAACCGAAGGTAGGTAAATACTATACTATTATATACATACTACCTTATCTGTAGGTATATGCATTATTACATTGGGGAAAGAAGAAAGAAAGAAAATAAAACCATTTCAATATTACTATTAAGTATTATACATACAAACATGCATCCATACATATGTACATACCTAAGTACAGACCTATATTATGTCAGTGCTACCTACAGATATATAAATACTTAAGTTTTTCTTTCTTTTAAAAGAGAAGAGCTAAAGCTTCTTCTTTTTAACTTCTTCTTTAACTATGTTAGTGGACTGGGTTGGTTTTGGTTCTTGGTTCTGGAATGGGTAAAATTGGAGAGAGAAACCGATGAATCGATTCCTCTTGGTTTCCTAGTTCCATTGCATTTCATTGGCTTTTCTAGAGTTGACTTCCCTTCACTTGACTTGACTTGATCTTACATTTTACATGTTAGAAACTAGAAACTACTAGTGGTAAGTGCTTAGGTAGGTTAGGTAGTAGGTAGTAGGTCTCTAAAAGATATCCGCATAGTATTTTAGGTAGACAAGCCAGTACAGTTACAGTCAGTAGACAAGACACGTAGATTTAGTCTCCCCATTTCATTTCGTTTTCACCAAGCAAAAAAGGAAATTGCATCTTTTTTACAGTTTACCGTATTCGAATCGAAGGAAGAAGCCTAAGTCTATAAGTGGCTAATGCCAAACAGATATAGATGGGCTATAGCACAATTTTCGGATATTTTCTAAAAGGCAACTCAAATTCGAAAGACTAGAGAGGAAAGACACAATGTAATAAATAAAGGACTCTTTCCTTGATTTCTAAATGGGAATCTCATCACTTATGGTGAATTAGGCCGGCTATTATCGGATCTCGGTAGCCGGGCTTGGCTGTTAAGCTTTTTCATCCTTTACATTTAAAGTTCTCGTGTTTTGTGCTTTTTGCCTTGGAAATTTTTGTATTTTGGGTTCATAAGCGTGCGCACCTAATTTTACACAGATCCTAATGTTATTATTTACCTACACAATTTCAAAAGAATTTCATTCGATTAAAATTGCACTCTTAAAAGTTCTTTTTGGCTAAACTGTAAGGAAATGGTATAAAAATGTGGGAAAGCAAGTAATAAAAGAGTATAACTGCAATTGGTATTTAAAACACAAAATTCCACATCCACATTGCAACACAACGGTCTATCCTACATATCTCTATCTTAAATACTTTGAAGGCAAGAAGGGAATGAAAGAAAAAGAGATGTCATTGGATAAGAATTTCAGTTCAGCAGGAGACAAAGTAAATGTTCACATCAAAGAGGCACGAGTTTAAGTTATAACAAAACAATTCTTAAGTTGTCTTGTCCACTTAAAATCTCTCTATCTCTTTTGTCTCCTTGGCCGTAGGATTTTCGGCAATAAAGAGATACGTGGTGACAGTGTATAGTGTCCTCTGCAATATATATTTCACTTCTCCGTAGTTATGTAGCTTATTTTACGAGGCTGCTGATGATGTGATGCCATGTGATGTGATGTCATGCCATGCTAGGTTATTATGTAAAGTCATTATCATCGTGATGATCTCTAAGCTTGACTTTCATTGTCCCGAGTTTACACTCATCACCGGGGGGTCATACAGTTAATGTCGGTCAGCTGTCCATCTTCTCAAACCATTTACAAGTCGACAACTCACTCTGACGAAATAAGATGGGAAGATGGGATCTTGTGGGAGAGTTCGAGTTGGCCAGTTTGTTTTACTGGACTGTTTACAGCAGGAGAGGGACAGAGTGCTTTTATATACACCAAGTAACACATAACCATTATAGACAGGCAACTCAATGAGCTCAAATGGATTTTCTCGTGGCTTGTCTTGATTAAGCTTATGATTGAATCAGGAACACTGCTGTGGATTCCTTTTACTTAACTTTAACTAGCTGGACTATATTAATGCATTATGGAAGTGACTTGTCTTTATTTCTATCTCGATAACGATGACTCACCAACAAAACCACTACATAATAATAAGTAATAACAATTCACATAAATTGGCAAGGTACATTAAGTCAGCAATTCTCTTTCGGAATAAATATTCTTCTACGAGATGATAAAATGCAGCTCTTGATACATATTCCTATGCTTTAGCATAAACTAGACTGAAATATATACAAAGATAACATACGTTCATACTATTTTCAAACATTCTTTGGGGTTCGGGGTCAAAAAATGATTTAATCAAGTACCACATTCGTGATCACATTTTCGATTAATTAAAATGGGAAGCGTTAATGGGAGTTACATACAGAAATCCTTAAAGATGGATGGAAGTTTTAAATATTTTTCTGAAACACAGTAAAATATCTACTTCTCCTGGAAACTTTATGCATCTATGATAAATCTATCAATTTTATTTGAAAACTCGTTGCGATTTACCTATAAAATTATATGATATGAAATTCAATTAGCTACAATAATTAAATATACGGATTCTTTGTGCATTATTTAAATTATCTTGCTTCGACATAAATTCCCATAAATTCTCCCACTTTTCATCCAACAACTCTGCAAGTACTTAAGAAGATTGCTTAGTTATCTACGTACATAGATTATAATGTCATAGGAAGATAATGCAAAGTAGAATTGCAATAATGGCCCCATGCAGGGAGTAATGATCGTCATTGTATTTGTTTTGTATTGGAAAATAAAAGGAAATTGTCCATACGTTACATTAGATAACATGGATAAGATACATACCATATGTGTATACATAACGTCATGTTTTTGGAAGAGACTTTTCTTGTCTTGTCGTGTTTCTGACTCTGACTCTGACTGTCGACATCGCATGGCATCGACGAGGAAATTACATTACAAATTGCAACAGCACATTCTGTCTGTGTGCAAAGGGATAAAACGTGACTAGGAGTCCAAATGTCCATCAATATGCAGAAAGAGAATGAAACGAAAAAAGGAGGATTACAACTAGCAAAGTATTCAATTCCAGTCAAGTATGGAATGCTTTCACACTATTGCAATAGCTGAGCTTGGCCTGACTAAGCCCAAAACATACAGTCAACAGTCACAATCAGACGAATCGAGACTGCGTGTAACAAAATTCCTTTTTTAAACTTTTTAGTCCGTGCAGTAGTAGTGGCTCGGCTTGGCTCTCCCAAAACCGGTATGTTCCGTGTTCGATTGGTATTACATTAAGTACATTTGCTTTTGGAAGATAATTTCTCAGAAGATATGCATTAACATTTCACAGAGGTATTTCAAGTTCAAATCTAAAAGATGTATACTACATGTAATATGTTGCTCTAAGTAGTACCTATACATTAATATTCTGTGTAAATGATGTAAGGTATAAAATCAGACGTAATAAATAACCCGGAATTTTAAAACATCTTCAAATAACACTTTTATTGCTTAAAAGGCTGTACCTACCTAATAAAATCCTGAAAAAGAACTTATTATATCACTACAAGCCTATTAGTAGTAAAATACCTACATATTAACATCAATGCAACAAATAAATGAAGTAAAAACTTTGCCTTTTCGTCGCTGCAACAATGATGTATACTTAACTAGTAAAACAATTCATATATAATATTCAATTTGCATATATGAAAATACCACAATCTGGTTTTGCTTCAAAAAGTAGGCTTTAATGTACTATCTACTGTATACAGATTCCTAATTCCCTTTTAATAACTTTTCCCCATTACTTTAGCTTGAATCATATAAAGAATCCCAATTTTGCTGAAATTATTTGAACAGCATTGTTTAAACTTTAAATCAGACGTATATAAAAGTGCTACCCCACTATTTGTACATAGTACATAGTATAAGTACATTGCACTTACCCATTACATTACTATTAGTTAAAATTGCGTTGCACTTTGCTAACTTACTATTAGCATTGCCATTAGGTTACATTTAGATTTGGTTAGTAAAGGAACTAACAGGGATTTCGGGTTCAGTTCGGCTGAACTTCCATAGTATAAAGTAGATTCAAATACATGGGATGATTGCTTTGGCAATTTGTCAACGCAAGTTTGGCTCACTCTCGTCTCGACTCCGGCGAGTAATTAATGAGTGGCCTAGTGAAACCTTAAGTACACTCTGGCTAATGAATGAGGCTGATGACGAACCATAAATCCCTCTAATGGCCTTTCCTTTCCTCCGCTCTTTTCTCTTTATAATGTTTAGTTAAGTAAAGTATGGTAAAACTACATTGTACTTACGATTAGTTAGTAATACTGTTTGAGAGTATGTATGTAGAGTTCTAGGTATATTTACCAATGCATTATACAGCACTACATCCTTATCGCTACCTACTTAGTTTAGTTACTTACTTATGTATGTACATATATTTAAGGAAAGGAAACTATTTCCTTTGTCTACATACATTTAAACATAAGATACTTACGATTAGCAAAAGTAGGTAGGTATTTGTGTTGTGTTTTGTGTTCCTAGATTTCCCACTCATTCCTCCATACAGTACAGTTTACAATGAGACTAACTATTACGTTATGTTACGCGTTACACTTTTCTACTTATGTTCCTACAATTACAAATACTTACATTACGGCTACCGCCAAAGGGAGAAGACAACAAAACAAGAGAGAGGAAAAAATCAGTCAACTCTAACCAAAAGCAAACCAAACCGAGCTGAGTAAAGTCAAGTCAAGTCAACGAAAACAAAAAGCAAACTTTTCTCTACAAACTCAAACTCCTAATGCATCTGCTTAAGTAATAGGCTCCAACTTCTATAAATGTATCTCTTGTGCCTAATGCATATGCATTTTATATACATATGCTGCAGATAAATTGGATATCCCGTGACATGCACATACAAAATCTAGACTCTACCTATAGACAGTTTAAGGTAATAAAATTTCTATTTGCGCTCAAGTCCTGTGTGTATTTGGGACTTAGGCTAGGAATACAATTTTCTAACACACGTTGACATACATAATCTCTATAATTAGTACTTATAATTGGCAACTTATGTTTTTTATTTAGTATCTAAATTCATTAGTCATTGTTTTAGAATCTAAAAATATATTTTGGACTTATCAAAAGCTAATTACAATTACTTTTTATCATATTTTATTTAAACTAAACACATTAAATAGGCATTAACTGTATCTGAGTCTGCAACATAAGTATTTGTAAAGGTAACAAACACACAGACAAAAGTAAATAGTAACTTTATTCTCTCCTGTTTCTACCTACCCATGTCATTTATGTATGTAACCAGCCGAGCCAAGCCAGCATAAGGGAGTTTGTAAGTAACAGTAACAAGAAAGAGATTTCATTTCATCGTAACAAACACGAACATGACAACGTCGACAACTCAAGTTCAACTTTAACTTTTCAAACATAACTCACTTTTCCTCATTTAACTTTAGCAATATGTAAACTAAAGTAACAACGAACAGCATAGGAGTGCATATAGAATGAAGATTGAGTTGCATAACTTGCAAAACAATAGAAATCCATACAAACTTCAGTAGTATTCACTTATACACATATAGTGTGCATATTTTGCAGGATAAGTACTGCTATGTTACACATATTATGTACTTAGGATGCAGCTTACAAACAATGTGACAAGATGTGTTCATCCTTTTCCTCATCAACTCAAAAGACATCTCATCGACAACATTCAATCATCTGCCAAGTCGAGACAAGGCAAGGCAAGACAAAAGTAGCACAGTATATGTACAGTGCATACATGTAAAGTTAAAAAGTATCTAAGTATCTAAGTAAGCCAAACGCAAGTGAAGCCAAGTGAATGCAATGCAACGCCAAGTCTGCCCTTCCATCCCATTTCAGTCAACTCTGCAATCTGCTTTGCATACTTCACTGCATTTTCTTCGGCAAAGTTTGCTCACTTCAGTTTACTATAAGTAATGTGTTGTGTAAACCTCTGTCTTCAACTTCCACTTCATTTTAACACTTTACCAGTATAAATAAGTGTATAGGTACATTTAAGCATCCTACAGGAGAAAAACTAAGAGTTACTTGCTGGTTCTGGTGCTAACTACCTAAGATCACACTTGACACTCATCATCCCTTCCAAACTAATAACTGACTTCATTTTCAACGGAGAAATGACAAATGAAAATTTCGGGAGAGTCGATTCTTAATATAAATCTTACATACTAGAATGCTCTTACCATTAGAAACTATACAGCAAACTATCTTTATTTTGCAATACTATATAACAGAGGGAAAGAAAGTGTACAAGGTACAGCATCCCAACAGTCACAAAGACCGGACCTGACCACTCTACCTTATGCTACTCGCATATTGTTGTTTTGCGAATGCTAAAAAGCATTGAAACCACAGAGAAACGATTTTTAGTATAAATGAATATTTTTTAACACCAAAATTGCAATGTAAGTTAAAAATCTTTATGACACGTGCGTAGGTACGAGTAACTGCTGTGTTCCAACCTACAATGTTAATTCGTTATACTATTTTCTAATTTCATTAAAAAGCTAAATTGGTCGTTATTAATTAACAACAAAAATACCGGTACCTAATAGTTCAATGGAACTATGACGTGTATGCAAGACTACGTTTTATTAGGCGTTTGTAACATCACGTCGATATAAAATAGAATACAATGA
>JAQFYC010004255.1:0-17790 GCA_034694165.1 Tomocerus mixtus | reverse complement strand
CAAAAGTCTACTAATTTTATCTTTATTAATTCGTTTACACGAATACAAATAAGTAGGTTAATTTTGTTTTCAGCAATTTTTGTTAGTAAACCCAAGTACTCACATTGTATTAAAAAGTGTGTGCAAGGAGACAGTAAATAAATAATCCATCTTCATGCTACAGAATATCACTGTGGAGAACTGTGCATTCAATACATGTTAAAATGGTACTAATCCATACATACCCTAAATAACTTATGTAACTTGTGTAAAATAAATTAAATCAATCAACTGAAATTACCTCTTAACTACATAAAATGTGTAAGCCATGAAATTCTCAATACCTGTATGAAGTAATTAGCAAAATTATAATAAGTAGGTAGTGAGCTTAATATTACATAAATATTATTGCAGCCAACACAATAATACAATTACAAATTTACAACTAAACTAACTATGTATTATATACAAAACTAATTACGAGGAAAAGCAGCTAGCTACAGGCTGTAGCCTACAGCCAATCTGTATAATATAAAATTAGTTAAATCTAAATATCAGCGCATACATACATACTAATACATAATATGTACATAATTAACATAAACAGTAATATTAAAAATTCCAATCCAAGTTGCCTGATTTTGCTCTTGTAACAAATTGCATACAGAACTATCATACATATCATGATATCATATCATATAAACTAATTTAATAATAATGTAAATAAGATTTCCTTTGACAGTTGGCTAAAATTTATGTTAATGTTGAGTTAATTTTTTATTTTATTTTTGTAAATAATGGAAAGAATTGTTGTAGGTCACCTCTAGGCTGTTTGACTAACAATTTTACCTTAAATATTAAACATTACGTCAGCTCTTGCAAAATAAATGAAATTGTTAACCAACTAAAAATATTTTCATTATTATCATTATTGTATTACATTATATATTAAGAAGTGTCTCTAATAATAATGAAAATGATAATTTATAGAAGTACGACAAGACGACTATGCAAAATCAAGTTAGATAATAATTGTTTTTGTTAAATTTTGCTCACTTTAAATTAGTAAGCTTTTTATGTAAGTAATATAAAGTAAACAATAATAAAATTCCTATTTGTAAATTGTTGTGAAGTTCTTGTTAAAATTTATTTTTTGCACGCTAAGTTGTCAGTTGTTATAATTTAGCTTATTATGTTGCAGTTAATTGTATCATTTAGATTGTTTATATTGTTACGTGTATATTATAGACTAAAAATGATTGCAATGTATATTCAGGGCTAATTATAATACCCTGATATATTCTGTAAATCATACAAGTATTTAATAAATAAATAGTCAGTTCAGCTTTTAATTTTTGAAAGGCTCAGCTGGGAAAACATTTCTACGATAATAATCACTTAATACTAATTATGAAGTATCAAAACAATATTCTGTCTCCTTGAAATTGTCGAACAGAATGCAAAGTGTAAGGAATATCGGATAACTACTTTGCAGTTAGCGTCAGAAATACAGTTTCGTTTGGAAATTTTTATTAGCTTTTAAAAATTATATAAAGTTTTGAGACTTTTCCTATTAATTTAAAATTAAATATTTAACTACAGATATAATTATTATTATGAAGATTCCTTTAAAGTTTTATGTTCATGCCGGCAGGTTACATTCTAAATGTACCTACTCCTGGAAGGAGAATCAAACTAGCAATAAACTATGCACCCTGTTAAATATTCAATGAATTGCGATAGTGGAGAAACTTTATAATTTCTAAGTTATTTTAGCATAACATAAGAACACATTCTCAAAAAATATAAACGTTGATAGTGACTTGAGATGATGAATTGACGATAATTGAGGGCGTCGTCACTGTGTAAATGTTTACATACTACTTTAACTGTAATAATATCATTTAAGCGAAAAGTCAAGTCAACTTGCAAAAAACTTTACTACATACATACTAATAAACGTAAATACATACCTACTGCAATGCAACTACATACATACCAATAGCAAAACATACATAACTAATTAAGTTAAGAATGTACGAATGACATATATTATGCTATGTAATAAAATTACAATTAAACTATAATTAAATAATATATGTACTGTACTATGTATTGTATTGTATCGTAATGTACTGTATGAAGAAACTATCATAATATCGTATCGTACGTATCGTAATGATGATCATCAAAAGAAAGAAACGCTTGCTAATAGAAAAATTTATAAAATTGCTTCCGAAATAAAATCTTTTTTGGAAAATTTCGCTCACTTTTTTCGGACAAGTATAATTTTTGTTTATTTGCTAAAAAAACATTCTCATAATAATTACTACATATATAGTAATTAACAACAGACAGAATTGAGGCAATTTATGTTTGTATTAAAGGAATATCTCTTCGGCATAGTATAAATAATGGTAGCAGTTGAGAATAACTGGCAAAATTAACTGTAGTGTTAATTTTCGCAGACAATAACAATTTGTTGAATAATAACAATAAAAATATATTAAGCTTTAAATGTTTAACAATCAAGAGGAATTATATAATTTACTGGGGAGATTGAGCATACATTAAACAAAATCCGGTGTTTTCTAAATCAGGATTAGGTATGCCAGGTCCGTTTCCTGGACATGGATTGTCCCACATTCCACAACCGTTTGTAGGGGGCGGTATGGCGAGCTCAAACTCATTAAAGTGTACTTGCATAATGAAAGGTTGAGTAGTTGCTAATATGAAATATTTTTGCCAATTATTAACTATATAATGAATTAAGAATAGATATGCATAAAAACCTGTAGCAAACGCTTACTTGTAACAGGAGTAGAAGGGAAGGCAATGCCACAATATTTGCTGAAATTGTATTCAAATTATAAACATAAGTATTCTTTAAGCATACAATAGTTAGGCAGATCTTGCATTGGGGATTGGATGCACAATAGTACATTAAGTCTACAGATATTTCTTGTAAAGTAATTGATAAATATTGTCATGCAATACATATAAGTATGTAGACTACTTAAAATGATCCATATTACCCATGTGCATTATATTCTGGGCTTTAAAGATATTTTAAAATTGTTATTCTATATTTACATGGTTGCGGTTTATAATGCCAGCACATCTAAGGATCTAAGCCTACGCTAGTCAAATTACTTACATGACTATAATGTGTATAAGGATAGTAATTATTATTTTACTCACTCCGCGCCAAGAATCATGACCCAGTCCAAGGAACAATTAGACCCGGTTACTGGAGCCCCTCCGACACCATCGGGTCTGGCCCCACTTATGACAAAATCATTCGCTCCACCACAAGTCTTCCACTAAAGTGAATAATTAAAATTGTGAACATGACAGAGAAGAGATTTACGATACGTTAAATAGAAGATTTATAAAAAATAAATCCGTTCCATACTGTGATTCTCTTCATGCCTAGATTTGCTCTAATACAGACTGTATAGTCTTGGTTATTGAGCTGAACCATATTAGCATAGTTAAGGGATTGTACTGTCCCTCTCTGATCAGTAAAATACTGCAAGCAGCCATCAGGAGCTGGAAAGTATTAAAAATTCATGCAGTAATGGAAATTGTGTGTTCCGCATTATGTACGTACTTATGGATACATTCTTTATCAATTTGCTCTAACCTTTCTCGAGTGAATCGCATTTGATCATTGTTACTTTGATATCCCATGCTTGGCTACTACTCATATCAAGATACATATCCAGATTGATTTTTTCATTGCCTCCATAATTCAAGTACACTGTAACGGAGATTAGATGAGTATTTTTGAAAATTGCATATATATGATATTACATAGTATGTTGCCCAAAGTGTATTATGGAACATGGAAAATAGTTTACTATGTTGCCCCGTGAGATCGCCACACAAAGGTCCTGCTGCTCCATTAGTAGCCCCAGAAATGGTAAGCGTGTCACTATCACAAGTTCCTAAACTTACTGCGTTAGGTCCTTGCTCGATCCGAAAACTTATAAAGTCCAAGCGGATTTGACAAACACCCTGCTGTTTAGGAATTTCAAATCGACACATATTTCGGAAGGTCGTTGGTTGGACCAAATGGGTTCCGTTTGCAGTTATCGAGGATGGAGTACTTCCGCACGTCGTTGTCACTGTCATTCATATCAGAAGTAATGAACATTACAAAATTCACTTAAAATGTCGAATGAAGCTTAAATGATGATGTTCACGGATACTTACAGTAACAACAAGTTCCGTAGCCCCAAGCGCATTTTCCTATCTCAGTCCCAGTGGACGATGTACACTTTTTCCTAGAATTTTATGAAGATCACATGCACAAACATTAAGCAAATATTTAATAATTAAATAATGTGCTAGTATTATATATTATATCCATAATGGTGTATAAGATTGATATACAATTCCTTACGAGTACCTGCTCAAACATATTCCTTGTTCTCCACTATCACCAGTGCACGGAGTCTCTGGGAATGATACCAGAGCAAAAAAAGGGAGGACTATAAAGAAACAAGATTGTATTATAATTTACCTCAATCACACCTTAACAGCTTAATCACAGCTTACACACCCTTAATTTTTGAAATATGTTCCTTGGTTGTATTTGGTATGTAATAAACCGAACCAATCGGGTGCGACCATGTACCACCAGAGGACATAAAACCCAAAATCTCACATTTCCCCATGCATGGGGTAATTGAGATTTATATTTGGATTCCTTGTGACATCTTTAAAACGATACCCCACTTGCCATATGTTTGTATTTAAAAAAGTAAGTGGGCGTGGCCAGAACTCCATGAGAGTGTGGCCTATTTGGTCAAATTTTACCTATCAAGGTACTTTTGACCTCCTATTTCGAATTCTGAAAACAGAATTCAAAAAAGTTGACGCGCTCGAAAGTTAGAGCGCACACATCCGTCCTTACTTACTTACTTTCTGACAGACGTCACTGGCATTTCCATAATATGTATACCTGGCGGTACATAATAAGCATGTAACACAAAGTATTATACTCATGAAATTCCAAAACTTAAGTCCCCTTAGAAATATTTACGACTAGGCTCAGTCCCTCTTGCTAAATAGCACAAGAAAAATGCGTAAGTGCATACTTACTACTAGTTCACAACAACCGCCTTTCTGTTAAAATAAAAAATTCTGCTATGGAAAAGACAATTCAATAATTTTTCATTGAAAATTTCCATTTTCCAATAGTTTCGGTCATAATGAATTACATAGAACTTTTGTGGTATTTTTTTACAAATGTTTTACACAAAACTCAAAAATTCCAGATTTAGATGAACAATTTCGATAACAATGGTATGGTATTCGTATAACTTGAATTGTTAAATTACGTTTCTCCTGTCGTTTGCTACCGATCTCCGAAGAATTTCTACTACCATTCCAGTCACTGTTGGAAATTCTGGATGAGCGTCTAACTCCCCATGTCGAAGAGATAGCCAGTAATACCACCAGAAGCACGGTGTAGTGAATTACAGAAAATCTGCACCACAGTTTGTCCATCTTTGCTTTGAAATTGCTACTGCGAAATGCAAATGAAAGTTACCCTGTCTATTTATAACAAATATCTGACTGTGTCCGTATTTGCATACAAAATATGGAAGAAACAAAGACTGTTAACAGTTCCGCTACCCCCAATGACTTTGTCACGGTAGATTAAAGGAGAAAATTGGTTAGACACGAGATTAAAGGCAATAGTACAATTAATTTCTTTGTTGTATCGGAGAAACTCGCATTAAATTAAATCTAACATTCCAAATGCAAATTCTGTATCAAATGCAAATCACGCCGATGCAACGTAATGTAAATTCCTTCTTAACATCCCACTCTCAGTTAATACAGCTTTTAATAAGGAAACTTCTGTACTTATTCAGGCATAAACTGAGAGCAGGTGTGCTTTAATGACGTTGGAGATTGAACTGTGAACTCCTCTTTGGGTGAGATTTCTGGCTTTACTGACATCATAAAATGTATGTAGTTCACATTATTAGAGTGCAGTAGGGCAACGAGTCAACAAAGAGGGTTTATTAACCCGTCGGCAATATTCCTTACAATCAAACGTGAGAATTAACTTAACATTTTTTAATTTGCACTTTTAAGTGCTAAGTGACATCTTCCTACTAAGGTGAAGTAAGGTAAAATTATGCACGTAGACTCACATTCTAAAAGTGGCTTATATGCTTATATATAGGCACAGCTAAAATACACGCATACAGTCTTTCATTAAAAAATTTGAGCTCACGATTTTTTTAAAATGTTCTTTAACTCTCCTTGTTATCACCTTAGAGGTGCTAACTATTGTATTTAGGTACTACAGCCATTCATAAATTCACAATAAATTAATTGAGCTGCATTTACTCTGTATATTCATCCTGTGTACACATACATATTTACATTTTCGTTGTATTGTAGTTGCTGTTGAATCTGTGAGTTTAACTGCTTCAGCAGGTCAACAAAGCTTCTACTTGTCGGTATGCGTTTTGTGTCAAGAAGGTTAAGGTGTTCAATTTTTTATTTGCCCCTTTTACTAAAGTGACCAGAATAATCATTATTACAGTATACTTGAAAGATAACCTTCATATCCACTACTCCTTAAATTACTTACTTATGGGAAAAATAGAATCGGCAGGTAAACAGACAGAAACATGCACACTGGCCAAATTCACCGAAGGTGAATTGGCAGAAATTAGGTATAGACAAAGGCAGACAAACACATGTTACATGTAATTTACACAACTATTTTTATTGTTTTACTGTAATACAAATATATATTGGCTATTTCATATGAATATTGTTAATTATCTGCTGCCACATGCCACAACTTGTGTCTGTCTTTGACTACCCACTATCTGCTACTTTCTACGAAAATTAAAAAGATTTCTGTGCCAAAACTTGCCGAATTACCTGCCAGTTATTACGCACCCCTTACTTATTAAGATGTATCAGTTAATTATACTGTATTTTTCCTCGTCAACTGTCTACATTATACAGCTACCTCCACATAAATAATTTGTAGAACACATACACATATTTCACACTTATATGGTGCTGGTAAAAGAAGTATAAAAATTTTTTATAATATGCTTGAACAAAAATTACCTCACGCAAGTCTAAAATTTGGCAATAAGTGATACTCAGGCATATTTGTATATCCACAAATCCATCTACCTATGCTTACAAGGTGTTAAAAAAGATATACGAGGTGATATTTTTGTAGGCTGACGACCATGTTGGATTGGAACTGTTGGATGTAAAATATAACGTAGTGCGCCCAGTTTCAAAACAGTTTATATATGCAAAACCCAGCCCTGAACAGGCAAAGTCCAGTTAAAGCAAAACACCAAATTGGCAATTCTCAGCGTAATCGCTAGTTGGTGTTAATAGGCAAATCCCAGGCAATGTAAAGAGCAAAAATGGCTCCAGCCAACGACCTAGTTTATTTATGTCCACAATAGTTAGCATATCTGTACTTAGCCATAAGTATTTGTACATAGGCCAGGTAGTAAGTACTATAATACATGTTTAGCATATCTGATTGGATTTTGCCATTTTAGCACTAGGTATAGAATTGTCACCATAAAAGTTTATTTGCTTAGGGTTACACAGAATTTGGCTGGAGTTTATCCCTTATTGGCATACCTTTCAAAACTACATATCAACTTATGACACCGCAGGAAGGGAAAATATGGAAAGAGAAAGAAAAGTATAGTCCCGAATTCAAATGAAAGGGAATAAAAGATAAATATACCGAAATCCTAACACATAAAACAAAAAGTTTTGAATGACAGGAAGGCAAAGGTAATATTAACCTCTCCCCTCTACGACAAAAGAGCCAAGTCAGGCCAGTCAATGAATTGTTTAAATGTACAGCTACACGCGTCTCCTATTTCCTATACCAGCTACCAAATTCTATTTACTTTCGACAAAGCTTCTCCACTTGTTTCTTGCTGATATGATTTGAAGCAGAAATAAAATATTTCAATTTAACGTGACATGACATATGATCTCATCTCAGCCAGGTGGATATTGGTGGATATTTTATGCAAGCAACAAGGTTTTATAGCTGCTGGATGTCATAATCCATTTTATATCCTCTGTCCCAACTAAGTATGTGGAGCATAGGCAAAAATAATTGATATGCGATTCACAATTTGTATTGTATCCTTGTTTTTCCGATTTTAATTAGCTTTTCCGTCCAATTGTGTTATGTTATTAGTATTGACTAAAGTATCGCTCCAAGGGTAATATTAATATCCTTTCTATTCATCAACTTTGAATTGTGTTTCCTGACGAGTGAGGAAATTATTGCATTTAATAGTTCCAAAGCTCTACGTAGTGTAGTAATGCTAAAAATTGATAATTTTGACGTAAGCACGACGATAGTATGTTAATTAGTGCTTAATTGTGCAAGTTCGTAAAACAGATCAAAGATTTATTAAACATTCCCATACCCAAATGATAAGGGACTAGAATTCGGTGCAATTAAAATAGATTGGATTTTAGCCATGTTTTAGGGAAAATTAATGCAGGCTCTTGTAATTCAATGGCCAAATCTAGAAGGAAAATGGAAGGAGGAGTAGGTTATATATAACATAATAGAATTCGTAAAAGCTACCCACCCCATGCTGGTATACAATAAATGTAACATGGAGCGCAATCATATTTCCCAATGTGATCCCATTATTGAGTTTATGTATATTGTTGTTGGAATATCAAGGTTCAAGAGAAAGCAAGGCAAGAGGAAAGGAAGGGAAAGCAAAGCGAGACACAGATACAAGATTTAGAAAAGGGAAAATTCAGGCTTGGCTTAGGCAAACTCAAAGAGAAAGCTTCCGGATAAATAATCGGCCAAGAATCGAAAACCCATTTGCAACCGGAAGAGTAAACACGAGCTTACGATCAAAGCTCAACACCAAAGCCATTACAGCATATCTGCAGCAGCATGATAAAGTGAATTCGGCAATTGAATAGATCTCAACCAGAAAGCACATAATAGTTTCCCTCAACAATATAAATGAATTTTCAGTCCAGGCAAGGCAAATCAACTACAATATAAATGCATATGCTAAAATATCTAGAGCACTAAATCCTTTCGACTTCATTTTTAGCTTTCTTCCCTCTTTACCTTTTATATTAGGTTGCTAGGTTTGGTTTGTTAGTTTAAGGCACGTCTAGATTCAGGATCACTACTGGAATAAGGAACATGTGTAAGGCCAAGCGGAAGGACAATACAACTCCACGCTGATCTTGATAGGTACTTCAACTTCCTCTGCTCAAAATCTTTCCAATGTTATTGTTGGTTCAAAATAACTCACGCAGTGGCTACTATTTTTACATTTATCGAGCAGAGTCAGTTCAGGTAAAAGGATTGTGCATCTACTATGTAGTAACAACTTTACTGAATTTTTATTTCTGTGACTTGCCATATGTATGAAATAATACAGACTGCAATTAATGCTGCTGCTGTACAACTGAAACTTATACGTACAGCGTTTGGCTTTGCTTAGGTGAAAGTTGTCGCAAGTATAGACTGACTTTTAACTGATGTTGAGTATTAGTATTGCCGTAATGAAAAGATACTACTTCGGTGCCAACAAGTAAGAAAAATAAAAGCACGGACTTTAAGTTGTAGCTTTCACATCAAGTCTGCATTTACTAAACAGTTTTTTCAGACCTTAACGAATAAATCGTATTTTTATAATTCCAACTTTCTTGTATCTTTCCGAAAATCTATATTTTCAACACATATAAGCATCTGCCAATTCCTACGTATTTAAGTTTGGCCTGCTATGGGTATTATGATACTAAGGGCATTAATGTAAACTGCGCCGGATCACTCAGCCCAAAATTATGGACCTATTCGTTTCAAAATTTCTATAAAAATAGTCCATAGCATTATCTAGCGGTTATGACAGTCAAAATTAGGGTGAATGAAAATACGAAACAATTATACTTATGCGAAGGCACAAAAGCTGTATTTTTTTCATTTCTAAAGTTAGCGCAGCATCATAGACAGAGGCACCGACATTTAACTTGAACTGATTGCTCGATAAAGACAAAAGGTAGTCGTTTTCCAAGAATTTTCTTATCCAAGCAATCAAAAAATAGAGTACTGACCATAAAATAAACAAGTACTGTCGAGTCTGACCGTTTAAGTGGACTAGATAAATATACAGATTATCTGTATATATCCAATTATCTGTACTACAGATATATCTGCTTCCATATACTTTAGCAACTATTACATTGATTTACGTGCGTGACGAATCTTATAAGTAACCTCAATTTATACAACACTACAACATTATTCTACAGTCCTAAGTATTTCAGATTCATGTCATCATGTCGCAATCGAAATGTAGATCAGCCAGGTTCATCTTAATATATTTCCAGCGCTTTTTACCTACAATTTACTAAAATTAACAGAGAGATATACGATGAATTATATGTATCCTTACTCTAACACGGACACCTTTTTCAACGTGCATTATTTGATGCATAGCATAAACTACTAAAATATAAATTAACCGTATTTTTTAAGCAATTTATTCTTTCGCTGGAACTATTAGGTTATTTTTCGTTAGCTCAACTAATGGGAAAGAAAATGAGGTAAATAGACGGATAAGCAAGTATAGTAGTGAAGCAAAAAATGTAAGGTTAAGTGTAACTGTATTCTCAACTAGACAAACATGTATTTGCTCAAGGCATCCGCATTCGTTGAAAGTAGCCACAAGTCAAGTACCGAAACAATTTAACCAGTCGGACGAACTATTCAATGCCTTCACATCAACTGCAATAGGAAAACACATCTCAGTCCCTCAAGTCCATAAAATAGTTGTGCACTATCCTTTCAGTTAGTTTAGTTTACCATGTTACAACGTACTGTAAACACATACGTGACTTTGTACCTGTAAATAGAAATCGTAGGTCTTGGGAGGTATAAATACTGTTATCGACACATTAGCCATTAGCTAAATAAACACTTGAGCATGGACGTGGGTTCCATTTTGGGGGTTTTCAAGAAAAAATTAGCACATTAAATAATCATCTGAATGATTGTATAGGCTTTTTGAGGCTTCTTCAAAACTCGAAAAAATAATAAATGAAGAATTGTACCATCGTATGTACAATGTTCACTAGCTTTCGGTAAGCAACAAAAATCGCATATACATGTGAAGCTCCTTCCTAGGAGAGACTCTAGGACACAGTCCTTGTCCCTGATGAAACTATTTTCCTATTGCATAGAAATTTCATACAACATTCAACCAAAAATGGAAGTGTAAGTAAAAGCTAAGTACTAATGCGTATGGTACATTGTACTAAAACCGGAAGATATCATGCACGGTTTATGTGCACCTACTAGTACTATGTAATAGAAGATGTCGACGAGAGAAGAACTATTACAGCAGAAGAAGGACATAGTTAATAGTTACACTGAAGATGGGAATCGAAGAAATTGGAAAACCAATGGAGCCTGCCATGCCTAGTATACTTGCGTGGATGGACTTTGACTGTAAGCTTCAACTTCAATTCCACTTCAAGTCAACAATCTTAAAATGCGTCTGTATAAATACTATAAATAAATATAAAATGACAACATCTCTCATACTCAGTCAAGTGTAAAACCTTCCATTATTGTTATAAAGTAAGTCGAGAGTACAGATCTACTCTCTGCTCTGGCTATACTGTACGTAGTACATCTCTATGTGCTGAGAATATTGGTCTGCGCTCATTGAATATCTGTAAGTAATGTCATTGTACCTATGTACATATATGTATATTTGGCATTTGGATTTTGAGTAGTACAAATATTTCTCGGTTCAAAGATTTTTCCAGGATGCGGATGCTATAGTGCTTCATTGCTCTAACTTGTGTGCGTGGTGTGATATCTCCAAGTCTCTGTAATACAGAGACTTGGGTAGTGGGTGGGAGGTAATACAGAGTCTGTATTACCTCCCACCCACTACCCACCTTTAGCCCGTTGCAGCCGGATCAGACCAAAGCAGAATATTTTTTGATATATATCACATGTTATTAAGTAGCTGTACAGCAACTTCATTTAAATGTTGTTCGGATGTCTGTCCGTACTTTAAAATATATTTTGGATGAGCCCATCTTAATTGAACATGAGTTTGAAAATGGAGTGAGAAGTGGGGGCTAGTTCAACACCGCCCCAAAATGTATTAAAAATTTAAAGAAATGGAAATTCCTATGTAGCCAACCCTAAACACTTTTCCCGACTTCTATTCGAGAAACTTTTTGCGAAAGAGGGCAAAGTTACATATACCATTATAGTAGCACTAACACACAAGCAGTATATTCCATGTTACAAATCATGCCGTATAATACTTGAATAACGTAAATATATTTACAGTTACCTTATTCTACAGCATCCACTATTAATGTGCTATTTTTTGCATTTGCTTTTTGCAATGGTTTATTTCACTTAAAAATTTAGAAAACGTTTTCATAATAATAAACATAAGAGCTTACAACACTAAACCCCATACTACTCGAAAATCTATATTGATACAAAAGTATGTGTATGCTTACCTATTACCCGTACGGGGAAAGATGTACATAAATATTGTATATGACGATACTTATATTTAGTCCATCTACAAGGACATACATAAGGTACACATGCGTTAGGACTTGCTATTTACACATTTTATTTTTGAAAGGCAGACCAGGCAGCCAAGTGGAGAGACAGGAACCTTATTTAATATTACATTCCCGTTGGCTGCCAGCGTATATATGTCCCGGAACCCCAAACTTGTCTCTGTAACTTGACAACCTCACAAATCTAATTCACATCCAAATGGGCTTAAATTATATTATCTGCCCCTTCGGGTTACCTAACCAGTACATGACGGGAATTTACCTACAAATATGTCGACCTGCAATATACCTTACACATAACCTTCTCCGTTTTAACTTTCATTGCACATTCAACTCATTTCGCTGCACAAAAATCAATTTATTTACATTAACATTAACAGAATCAAAGGTCGGGTCTTGAAAACGCGCTCGGAATAGCAAGTGCAAATATTTTCACAAGTAGGGCACACGGGAAAACATGTCTTGTAAATAGTGAAAGTTTACTTGTCGTCATAATTCTAGGTATTTCATGTATAATTCATTTAAGAAAATATCTTACCTAGATAAAAAGGCTAGTTTAATGACGCAGCATTTCTGTAGTTTTCTGTTGACATAAGGTATAGTTTGTAGTGATAATATCGTTACTTCTGTGAAGCCTTCGTAATTAGTGTTACCTTAATTAAGCACACTGTCCTATTTTATGAATCTGGTAGTTTCCACTACTAAACACCTGCTCAAATGGCATAGGTATTAAGAAAAAGTCCCTTATAAATATCGTATTACTATTTACAAACTCTTGAAACCTTGCCAATTTTTATCGATAATGCATTTACTGCGCTTAGAATTTAAAATAATGATGGTTCAAAATAAATTACAATTAGTAATTATGCAAAAACGTCAATAGTATACAATGTATGTGCAATACCCGGAGAAAGTTGGAGAAAGCTACAATCTGAGAATATTTGAAGTACACGTACAGTATGCATATGTTATAAGTAAAACATGTAATGGTAATGCTATGCATATAGGCAAAAGGAGAAGAAGTAAAATAATTTTCCTCTCTGAAATTAATTAATTTTTTAAATAACTAAACCAGTTTAAACTACTAACAAACCCTAAGAAAAATCTGCCGACAGTATAGAAAACTGGTAGTTATATTAGAAGTTAAAATAATTCCACTGACTAATTAATATTAACTTGCAACAATTGTCTCTCCAGTTCCGAGGATTAGTTCAAAAGCTGAACACAACTGTGCCATTAACCTTGCATTATTTACACCACAGGAAAATATGGATATCATAAGCAAACTAATAGAAAAGTTAAAATCAGCTGCAGGGAAGGAAACACGAAGCAAGGAGAAGACTGCTATTCCTGTAAATAATGACTTGATTACTCTTTTGGAAATAATTACTCAAGAAAATGAAAAAATGAACGCAATGATTAAAAACCAAAAAATTGACCTAGTAAAGCTTGAATTAAAAGTGGATGACCTATATGACAAAGTGAAGGAGAAAGACGCCGTAATCAGCCAGCTGGAATCGAAAATAAAACAACTAAAATCCGTACAGAACAAAAAGACTGACGAATTAAGGAAAAATAATGTGATACTGTTTGGTGTTGAAGAGACAACCCAAATGTTACCAGCAGTTGTCAAAAACGTTCTGAAAGAAAAGCTGAAACTGGATAAGGTGGACTTTATATCTACACGTAGGTTAAGAACCAAAAATACGGATAAACCTGGCCCCATTCTTCTCAAATTGAAATCACGAAGCGACGTAATAGAAATTCTTAAAAAAAGTATCGAGCTACAAGGAACCCCATTGGCTTTCAGCGAAGATCTTTCACCAGAAGACAGAGAAATAAAAAGACACGTCGTAATGGAAAGAAAAAACTTTCTTGCCCAAGTTAATGCCGGAACCTTAAAATCAGTTAAAATCAAAACAAACAAATACCTTCACGTAACAAACAACGACGACGAGGTGTTGATCTACGAAAGTGATGGAAAGTCACTTACGCAAATAAATATCTAGGAACACGGCCGGCCTTCACACAATCCTCTTCAATCCTTACGACGAACCAACCAAAAACCTTTAAAAATTACATACTGGAACTGTCACGGACTACGAACGCACAAATACGAAAAATTAAATAAAATCCTCTCACAAAACCCTGATGTATTTTGTTTCGCAGAAACCTAGCACCCAAAGTCATTTCCTGTCCAAAAACGAATTGAACAAAAATATCAACTAATCTACAATAATGCAGTCCGCACAACTAGTAGGGGGAGATCTAGCTCTGGGATGTTGGTTGGATTTAAACGCTCACTACAATTATCGTGGAAAATAATAACAGAAAAAACATATTATGTCATCATTAACATTGAAACCGTAACCGAAAATACGATGTTGTGTTTCACTTATATACCACCGAACAAAGACCACGAGTTGTTGCTGAGTGAAATGTTTAATGAGCTAACAGTTTACAACGAACAAAATTATACGATAATAATATTAGGAGACACTAATTGCAGAATAGGCAATTTTGATACAACCAGCTACTTTGACGATCACGATTTTCCAAACACCAATAAGTTACTCCCGCGAAAAACTAAAGACACACTGTTAAACACAAAAGGGAAATTACTAATTGAGCATTTAGTAAGTTTAAATTTATGCATTATCAACGGCAAAACAGATGGAGATAAGTTTGGTGACTTTACTTCGATTAACAGCGGAGGAGCCAGTGTCGTGGATCTGGTTATCGTATCCAACCATTATCTCCAATACATATTTGATTTTAAAATCCTTGACTGGACAGAATCCGACCACATGGCAATACAACTGCAACTCAATAGCATCACAAAAACTAAAAATATAAACATCTGTAAATCTATGCAAACAGAAAAAATAAAGTGGGTTATCTCGGAGTCTGCTAAATTCAAAAGTGAATTGGACATTTTGATTAATCAACAAATTGAAAAGGAATCCCTGTCAATTGAATCTCTTCAGAAATTAATATTTACTGCAGCACAAACTTGTAAAATGGTGATGAAAAAGAAGTACAACGGAACAATCCGCGTATACGATCCCAAGTGGTATGATTCTGACTGCAAAAAACTTAAACATGACAAATTAGTTAATTTAAGAAAACTTAGACGCTCCCACCCCAGCAAAAATAATTCTTTACACATCTCTCTTCAAAATCAGTTTGTGCAATCAAGACTGACGTATAAAAAGACTTGCCAAAGCAAAAAGAGTGCCTATTATGAGAACATTCTAGAAAAATTGAAATCATCTAAACTCAATAGCGACTTCTGGAGTGCCATCCGTGTATTTAGAAATGTTGCAAACATACATAACTCCAACACTATACCACTAGAAAAATGGAAAAAATATTATGAACAAATATTCAGTATTGCTGCTCCTATTCCTATACCTGGTGCAATACTTCCAAGTTATACCGATGCATACCTCGACGGTAGTTTTACTATCTTCGAAATAAATTCAGCTAAGAAAAGGCTTACAACCAATAAAGCACCAGGAATAGATGGGATTCCTAACGAGGTGTGGAAGGCACTTACTGATTTAGCAAGCACCAATTTACTGCACATTTTTAATTTGTACTACGAAAACAACACTTTCAGTGACGACTGGACAAAAATCCTCATCAACCCGATCTACAAAAAAGGAGACGAGACATTACCCAGCAACTTCAGACCTATATCTTTACTAAATACAGTTATGAAATTGTTCACGACTATGATGTGTACCCGTCTACAGTCCTGGTGTCGACTTCATAATAAAATCTCACAATTTCAAGGAGCGTATCAACGAGGGAAAAGTTGCGAGGACCACATCTTTGTTTTACATTGTTTAATTCAAAATAATACAGCAAACAAAAACTGTGTATATGCCTTGTTCGTGGATATGAGCCAATGTTTTGACGGGATCTCCCACTCTCTACTGTGGTATAAGTTACGGAAGCTAGGTGTGAGTGAAAAGTTCATTAATTGTGTCAAATCAATGTACAATATAGCAAAAGCCCAAGTTCGCACTGATGATGGCTACAGTGAAAGCATCTCTATGAAGCGTGCAATTTTTCAAGGAGAAAGTTTGAGCCCAGTACTTTTCATTCTATTTATAAATGACATTATTGAACATTTAGAAAATTCTGGATTGCTTGGCATAAATATAGAAAATATAATTATACATATTCTGTTATTTTCTGACGACATATGCACACTCGCAAAGACACCGGAAGAGCTACAGAAAAAAATTAATCTACTGACAATATATTTTGAACGAAATGGGCTAAAGGTTAATCTCGGCAAAACTAAAGTAATTGTATTTAGGCGTGGAGGGAGAAAATCAAGACAGTTAGCTTTTAGATGGGGAGAAAATTCAATCGAAATAGTTAATAAATACGTATACTTAGGAGTGCCCATCTACGATAATGTATTGTGGAACAAAACTGCTAGTGACTTTGTGTTAAAAGCTAAGCTAGCGCAAGGCAATTTATTTTCTCTCTTTTATAAATGTAAAACAAATAATTTCTCAACACATTGTCAACTTTTCAATAGTATGGTTAGATCTGTGTTATTATACTCTTGTGCAATTTGGGCACCCGGTCAGAGAAATGTGCTACAGGACTTTCAGTTTAGATTTCTAAGAAAATTGTGGCTGGTACCAGATATTACACCACGTTGGTTTATAAGACTTGAAACCGGAGTATTAAATATAGACGTATTTATAATTAAATGTGTATTAAAAATATGGATAAAAATACTAAAGCTGGATAAAAGCCATATTTTAAGAGCTTCTTATGACTCACTAAAAAACAGCGTCAATAATAACAATATAAAGTACAACTGGGTATTACAACTTAAGGAACTTCTAATATCAGTAGGATTAGAGTCATTTTGGATAGGGCAGGATGAAATTGATAATACGTATAATCCCAAGCAATTAGTAAGCTCGTATATAGAAAATGTACACCAAAACGATTTACAAAGACTTAACAGTACAAGTTTCCTTAGTCATTACTTACCTGTTTACTACCTCCCTAATGTACAAAATTACAATACTTTTGATGTAAATTGGCCTACGAAACAGTTTATTATGCATTTGAGATATGGAATTAACCACTTCTGTCACAAAAGTAAACACGTTAACTTAAGAGCAAGAGATAATCTGTTTC
>JAQFYC010004254.1:0-17791 GCA_034694165.1 Tomocerus mixtus | reverse complement strand
TTATAATGAACCAAACCGGAATATGCATTATTATTGAATATGATACGTACCTTTCTAATACTTATAATTATGACAATCCAGATATGCATAGGTACACTTATCTACTAAATAATCTGTACTAGTACTACATATACACAACAGGAACAAATACTCGAAAAAATTCTACATTTACTGATTATTATGCAAAACAATTTTTTATTTAGCAGTAGCCAAAAGTGTGTTTATTGTCTGTGTATTTAATGGCAGCACTTTTAAGACCGATAGTATCGGAATTATTGAAATTGATTAGTTACTTATTTTATTAGATTTATTACTCACTATTGTATTTGCATAAAATATGTATCAAATGAAACGAGATTGCTTTGTGCAGACGATATAGCTATTGCACTTTGCTTGTGCTTAATATCTGACACTGTACTTTGACAGACTAACTTTGTCTTTAATGGTCTACGACAGACAATTGAGTAATGTTGTAAAGTTTACAGGTGTAAAAACCTTTATTCGTTAGTTTAGTAATTTCACAGTTAATTATTTGTCATGGGTGGTCCCGTTTGTTATCCGAAATCTTACTTGTTCCACTAAAAGTTATTTTTTATAACCAAATAAGGGCACGATGCTTTAATTAGTACACTAAAAAATTATGCATTAGTGTCATCGAAAAATAATACTTTTTACCTACATACTATTGTATACCTATGTAAAAATAAATAAAAATCATCTTCCTTAATACAGATACAGGTTGAGTGGACCAAAATGACGTTCGTAGACAATTAACAGACTTACGAACGACCTACAGACATTTGGTTGGTGTTGGGTTGGGAAATGTAAACTTTATACATGCATACATCATACATGTAAATGCTAATCTCGATTAAACAGAGACCTAATAGGAACCGGTTTACACAAATGCACAAACGTGCCATTTAAGATGAAAATGAATTTGTCCGACTGACCGACTGAAAAGGCAAAAATGAGTTTAAGGAAAAGTAAAAGATTCTCTTTCTCACAAGCATACGTAGTGTTTAAGTAGGTAATTAGTGTGTGAGGAATAACGGCTGAGTCATAAATGCTTAGGTGCCAGTGCCAAATTTTACCTGTACGTTACCCTATGAGCCCATGATGCGTTTTATGGCGAAAGGTTACTTTTTAAAGTCAATGTCATCTCCATTGCCTACAACATACTTAAATCTCTAATTTAGGCAAAGTTTCGACTTGTTTCTTTATAAAGGAACTTAAAATGAAAAATTGTCCTTTAAAAATGGTTACATTAAGTGTTTAGGAATATTTGCAGTAAATTATAGTACACTGCTGTGGGCTGTGTGCTAATGTGGTTTAAGCACATCACATGCATATTGAGAATGGAAGATTTCATATTTTGATAGGAATGTCCATTAGGTCGATATTTGGCAGACATTTTTTTAATTATTGAACGAGGAAACACGGAATTAATTATTGTTTCGTATTACTGTACCTTTTTGTAATTTAGCAATTTAGCGAATACTTTATTACATGAGAAGTGCGAATTAATAATTTCTGAATATTGAATATTATGTGCAAAGATTTTAAGGTCTTATTTCTGTGATGTACGATGTACCTACTTCATGATACGCATTATAAATCAAAAATAATCTCGGATGAACTTTCTGCACTCTCATTACTCATACTCACTCTGAATATTTACAAATCTATGCATTAATCTTCAAAGGGAGAGATCGTTTGCTAAAAAACTGTACCTACTTATTTATTTCCTGTCTGTATAAGCTTCCTGATTCAAATACTGCAAACCTGCCTGTCAAAGTCTGTAGTCTGTACTGTCTCTACACGTCTGTCATCCTTCTCTTTATTAATTTAGCAAAATTAAATGGGCTATTGTACATATACAGGATTTTGTATCGACTAGGACTGAAGAGCTGCTCATTTAATCATTATTCTTAAATGCAGTAGACATAATCATAATAATGTAGTTTATTACGTCAATGCAAATTGTTCTCTAACCACGATGTAACCTAACTACATTTTTTTATGTTATGTATGTACATGGTGTGTTGTATAATGTGTAACACAGTAACATCTAAAACTTATAAGAGTAACCAGTTCGATTCCATTATACTAAATATACTATTATAAATGCTTAACTCCTTTACGTATAACATGACCTGATGAAATTCAGAATATGAAATTATATCTCTTTATGTAAAATGCATACATAGAGATGTGTATATGACTTATCATATAGTGATAACATTCGCAAGGCTATGGTTCACGATGTGTGTATACGCAATGATTGTATGTAATTAGATTAATAATTGATATTTATCTCATTGAATATGAAGTATGTAAATAATTATACATTTTTATGTAAGAGAAAAGCTACTTCTACATAATATAGTATTGATTGTTGCGGTGTACTATTATGTAGATAAAATCAATGTACAGCAACACTGTCTGCTATGTGTATACTGTGTGCAGTGTAAAGTGTAAGTATTCTGGTTGAACCAGTTGAACGGAACTTGCATTCTATAATGTACTTAATTTATTGAATTAACATTATAGCATCTTACAATTAGAAGTGCACTGAAACACTATTGTATGTAACTGGTTTATATTCAGACTCCTAAATATCTCGTTTGGTACAAAATATTACTAATACTAATGGATAATAGATAAAAAATTTGCCATTTTATGAATCGCCACTTGGATATCACGGAGTAAAGTTCTTCCATAGCAGCATAATAAAGTACATTGCATAGACACGCTTTTTAATTTGTAAACCCATTTAAATAAAAATCAATTTTTAAATGTATTTCTTTGAACGCAGATTTTGTATCTGCTTGTTCTAATTGGAGTTATGCGTTAAAGTATAAAGTACATACTATCACAATTATGTGTAGGGACTAAAGTTTTCGATACGTGCTTTCAATTGTGGACTCTGTGACCTGTACTTCCTTTTGCGTAGTATCTGTATGTAGGAGCATGTTTATCAAAGGATTTTTGAAATCTGGGTCACATACATACACATTGATCGTGAGGGTATGCGCCATTAGCAATCATACCCTTGCCTTCAATGGAAATAGGTAGTCGCAGGACGTGAGCTTATGTTTTACCTTTTACGGACAGAAGAAAAATTAATGAATGAAAATAAATATTTAAAATAAACTGCTCATTAGCGTCTACAATTTTCATCAGGATTCGATTCATACTTTGAAAACGTAACTGACAAAAAATATTCGGCAGACTTTTCGTTGATTACACTGCATTTTATGAATATTGCAGTGAAGTGCAAAAAATGACTCATGGCAGGAACAGATTTACATAATATCTCTGCTGAATTAATTTAATTGACAATTAGACGTATAATGATTGATTGGTATGTTTTGCCCCAAATATTTTTTACCTTAATATATACGATTTGCTCTTTTTTGTATTTTTATAAGTGAAACTTGACAGCAAAGCCAAATAAAAGTATAACACTACAGGTAAACAGTAAACACCAACCATGTATGCATTTAGGTATAATTATTACGTATCAGCATACAATTTCTTGTAATTACGTAATTGCTTCCGATAGAACGCCCTTAAGAAATGCATAAGTAAGCTGATAACATATAAACCATAGGCCTGAAGTCTGCAGGGGTTTCCTGTAAGGGAATCTTTTAATATAATTTTTTTGTTTCTGCTAGTTACATTTAGTTATTAAATGTCTTCTAAAGAATTTCTTGCTTTCTATCTGTAATAGTACTTGCATCTTGTTAGATAACGTCTATTTGAGTGTACCTGAATTGAATGAGCAGACCAGAACACTGTTATACTGACGTAAGGAGTCACTGTTTGCAGAGGGTGCCATTTGGTTACATCAATCATTAAAGAAAGAGAAAAGTTATTACATAAATTACATACACTACCTTACGTACTCTCCCCAAGAAGATATATGTAGTTACTACATTGTATGTAGTTACTACATTGTATGTAGTTACTACATTGTAGTAGGCAGTAATGTAGCTTGCAGCTGGCAATTAGTTGATTTAATGATCTATGCAGTGCATAGCATGGTAATTGGTAATGATAATGGCACCAAAAGCTAGTAAATAGCAATCAAATCAAATCAAATTCCTCCGCATAATGTTTCTGCATAAATTAGGAGATAAATACACCAGTTAGCCATAGTAGCACGTTTAATGTAATGTAAACTGACATTATTGCACTGAGTTTTGTAATTAAGTTTTAGCCTACATCGCACGAAATGAAATCTGTCTAGTTTTCAGTTTCTAAATTACGTAGGTACTACAACTATACAATAATATTTACTAACTACGGATATATTTATATGAAAAGAAGGTTCTTCTTTATGCATTCTTGAATTAAAAGAATTTTTTACGCACTTAATTTGTACATTCAGCATGTATGTAATCCATAACTGAATTGTATTAGACATTAGTATACAAAGAAAAGCTTTAATATGCCTATACGTTATACATTCACGAAATATGAGTGAAAAGAAAGTATTACTTACAAAGTTGCATACAAATACAACTAGTATGCATACCTAAATTAATTACGTGACTAGATTTTACGAGGCTAAAAAGTGCAAAGTGCAAATGATGATGAAATGCTAGGAAAGTATTTGCGTTTATTAAAATTACGTATACCTTGCTTAATGTGTAACCAAGTTTTCCATTTTTCATAATCAATTTCCGGTTAAACTAGCTTTGCTGAATCTTTTAATTCTTTGTAAACACTTTTGTTCTTTAGATTTCTGAAAAAACAACATTCACAATACCATATTCTAAAATTAAATCCCTATTATGTTCAGTAATGAAAAATACTTGTATACTTGTATAGGAGACACTTGTTATTAATCACTGACCCAAAGAGGTTGACTTTGTTGGACAATATATGAGAATCTTATTTAGACAATTAATGCTATGCAGTATCTTTAATGTGACAGCTTTTTACAATGTAAAGAGGAAGCTCTCAACAAGTAAACTGACATTTGTCACACAATATTGCAAATTTTGGCCATTGCATTAAATACATTACACAAATAACTATTATAACAAGTTTTTTATTGCGAACTCTGCGCTAATTGTTTGTGTACTGTATTGTACGTATTCTTTCTATAGAATTGAAGGGTATAAGCAAATTCAAGAGAGAAAAAATACGTCGGAAGAAGAAATCCATAATACAAAAACGTTGATGTGGACAAGTTGGTGTGGTTATTCTATTTGGCGTTCCGTTCACTATAACTATGAGTATGATGTTGCATTGGCTCTGATACTTGGAAAATTAACATGATCACATCAGACTTGTCCAAAAAGGAAAGCTAGTTTGATTACTACTGATGTTATGTAGTAGTTTAGTTGATATAGTAGGATTTATATTGAATTGGCGATGATGTATGAATAAGTTATACAATTTCTCTGTAAGCATAAGCATTGGTATGCCATGTGCTACAAATTATTATGTAGATGCACATTTTTTGCTTTGCACATTATGTACACAAGATGTGTTTCTTCTGCTTTTACATGGAGGTACACTTTTCTATTACTTTTGATGCTACTACTATAAGATTGTAAGTAAATTACATAGACATTTAAGTAGTATTACTATAGATATATATAATGTTCTTTAGTCGATTGCTTTTGATAACCTTATATAAATGGGCTAGCTCCCTGGGTAGCATCAAAAGCAATATTATAATTTTATAGTTCCCTTTCTTCTGCACAAAAAAAGAAGAAATAATTTACCTATTAGACACATATAGTAAAAAACAATCAGGAATTTCAATTTATTCAAATCAAAATCTTGGCACGAATTATCTCTGACAGACTTCATTATGAAGTACGTTACTCTCAGTACTTTGTTACTCTTTCCGTTACAATTGGTCGACAAGGGAGGATCTGACAAAATTGAGCTAGAAAAAATTGACAAGCGTAGCAAAAAATACTAGACGTGAATTTGAATTAGCACTCATTAAGTATTTAATTCATATCTAGCAGTAGTTTCTATAATTCTAACTTATTACAATCCATTCTCTGTTTATCATAAGCATACGGTTCATATTTTGATATGGGAAAGTTATGTAAATGCAGATACCTATCGAATTGTATTACTGTACTGTTACTGTTACGTAGATCAGATGTAATAGGAAATGAGTAATTAATTTTTCTGTCTTATATCTCCGCATCGTATCCTGAAAGATTTATAGAAACATTATGCAGCTATACAATAGCCAAATAACCAGCGAAGAATTATGACAATATAACCGAGACCCATAAAAAATACCTACTTTTGTGCACATGTGTTTATTTAGTAGACAGTTTGCATTTACTAAAAGTATTTCTAATGTTATTTAAATCCACATGTAATATAAATTGAGGTAACTGTAACTATTACCAAAGAGTCATGAGGGTTAAGTGCTACCAGCCTACCACTATAAGTGTACAATATTCTTCCACAAACTTATCCAACATTTTGAGTTTTTAAAGATATTGTTCATTAAATATCAAATGAAAATGAGAATCTGTGCATTTAATCTCTCCAGACTCGAAACAAGTAACAATATATTTAGCTAACGGATATTTAAGCACTTACATTATGAAGTAAGAATTTTTTAAATTTGATATAGGCTCAAACAGACATCATTCAATGCACTAAGCACCACTAATGTACTAACAACGTATATTTAATACGGTACATGTTGAAATTGAAAGCCTCCGTCATTGTGGCAAACGTTTAAGTATAGTCAGAGAAAGATGCTAATATAGTTTTTTGATTTACAGCTTTAAAAAACTTGTTAAGAATTTAGGACAGTAGAGTTTTATGCTATTTTATGTTAAGAAATTAGAAAATGAAATGTCAGTGTATCAGTTTATTGTACCTTGTACCTCAATTTCCAAGCTTAGTGCAAATGCGAACGAAGTAAGCCTTCCTAGAGGAGAATTGAAAAAACAAAGCTACATTTATTATACTTCTGCTGGGGTTAATTTTCAGAAAAAAATATGAGTGTTTCAATAAAACCAGAATCATACCTCTACTTAGAACCTGACTTTTATTATAAACTCGATACTAATGCAACCACATTATTCAAGATACAAAATTGTCATACACTTAAAGTGAAGTATATGTCGATACAATGAAGATTCAGGTTTATATTATTCTGGCCATTGAAATTGAAACCTACTGGTGAAGTCAAGTTTTTATTTGGAAGAAAGCTTCGTAGACTAAATTAAAATTTTTATTACCTATCATCTCTTAGATATCGACATCTGAACTTCTTTAGAATATTATTTTATGTATCTTGAACTAAAGGACTACTAAGCAATATCAAAATTAATTTAATAACATCCATAAGAGCTAAAAGCATAAACTATGTATATTCTAGGTAATCTTTATACGTATAATTATTAATTACTTATCGATGTATTGTATGACCTAAATCAAACTTAAATAAACCATCAAAAATATTTCTTTATTAAGATCAAAAGTAAAAAATCAGTCTAAATTAGCAAAATGCCAGTAAATACACAAATGCATTATCATACAAAATCAATTGCTGCATTCATGCAAATACAGTGAGTAATTTAAGACACAGGAACGTAACCTAAATTAAGTAGTACATACAAAACATGTTAGCAAAATCGCAAGAATTCACAACAAACACACGAAGAAAACGTCTATACTAATTTGTACTAAATCACATAAAACAATAACATCTGCAACAATGATATTCTAAGGCATCTAACAATTAGCTACAAATATAATGTTAACTCGCATTCATTCCCATTTTCCCATTTATATTTCAAATCATACATATTCATCTAATACTCAACTGAGACAGAATCTACAAAACAATTAGTCCATTATTAGATGTAGCTGTAAAAATTACAATGTAACGTACAAATAAAAGTAGTAACATGCAAAATACAATTTCATTCAAAAAGGTACAATTTCATACTTAATTTCTATAAAATTCTAGACGCATGGGGGGAATTTTGATCCCATTCATTGTGGACGTAATTGCTTTTGGAATAGAAGCAATAGTTTGGAAACTAGGAGCACTTTTCTTAATCATATCGTACACACTATAAAATAAATCTCTTCCTAATCTAGTATAAGGATCGTGACCTATATTTATTGGTATATCAATGGTATACCCCGAATTGGGATTTTTCTGTTTTGAGTTGGGAGGACCACCAGGCCCCTGGTTGAAGGAAATGAATGACTCGGGACCATGACTATTTGATTTTCCCTTTGGGGGACCATTCTTGAATTTATAATTATTTTTCGTATTGCTACCTGATGATATAATGCCCTGTAGATCGATTTGTTGACCTTGAACAATTTTTGCGGGTCGTTTTCTTTCTTTGTTGTCCCCGAATCCTAAAGAAAGGGAAAATAATTGAGGTCGCTTGGCGGGTTTGTATCTATATTTTTCGTTGCTACTAAAATTTCTGAATCCTGGAGGAGGAGGAGGTTTTGTTGCCAGATGGGCAAATGGATGTTCATTGTTTCCGAAAAGTGTTGGCATCGCCTCTTCTCTGTCTCCATTCCCATTCTGCTGGTGTTGTCCATATTGCTGCTGATTGTTATCATCGCTTAAGGAAGTTGGAATTTTTCCTAAAGTGGAGCTGAAGTAAGAAACGCTGGATCCATAATCTCTTGTAGCTCCGGGTCTTCCGCTCTTAAATCGTGGTGGGCTACCTCCTTTCCCTTTGGGGGAGACAAAATTGCCATTCGATTCGCTTTGAAGGGAATAGGGTTCCCCGACGATTTTCCCTTCCGGAATGTGACGATTCGAAGTTGGGGGCGGGGCATATAATCCAACAGCGAAGTCAATCGGTATAGGATTTGCAGGCCGATTTTGGTTTTGGGAAGCGGAATTAATTAGTTTTTCAGGAACTGCAGGGGGAGGAGCGTAACTATTGCTGGAAGTGGATGCGGAGGAACCTATGTGGGGAGGGGGTGCGGATAGTCCAGCAGCGTAGTCATTTGGCGGTGAAGGGGCATTGTTGGAAGACGCCGTAAAAGGAATTGGGGGTTGTAATCCAGCTCCATAGTCATTTGGTATCCTTTGAGCTGCTAAATTATTATTGGGAATTGCTGGAACATTATTATTGTTGCTGTAAGCAGATGCTTGTTGTATAGATGAGGCAAGATTGTAGCCACCACCACCGCTGTTAACCTGAGCTGGGGCTCCATATTGTTGGCGTGGAGGTCCATATTGGCCATTTGGGGCTGCAGCCAATTTGCTTGGTGGCCCATACTGGGAATTAAGATTTCCAGATTGTTGTTGTTGGCTTGGAGGTCCGTATTGTCCAAGTGGGGCTGCAGCCAGTTTTCCAGGTGGCCCATATTGGGAATTAAGATTTCCGGATTGTTGTTGTTGGCTTGGAGGTCCGTATTGGCCTAGTGGGGCTGCGGCCAGTTTTCCAGGTGGTCCATATTGATTATTTCCGGCATTGGTCAAAGGTGCTGGTTTCGAAGATGGCTTAAAATAATTTGGAATAGCAACGAATGCATTCGTTTTTGCTCTCACCGATCCATCAAGTTGTTGTTGACCACGAGTTGTCATCAAACTTCGGAGTTGTTCCTTCAAAATGGGAGTGATATCTCGGGAGCTTCCGTAAATGGCAGTTTTCTCGACAGGAATATCGCTCTTGATAATGACATTTTGGGCGTGAATGACCACTTTGGCTGCTTGATCCGAATTATAAGTTTGGGACACCCCGTTTTTATCAACGACGAGATTATTTACCCTAAAATCTTTCGTAGCCTGATTAACATTGTCGGAATATCCTCCTTGGCCTACATTAGACCTCATTTGTGACAATTGCGGTGTCCATGGGTTATCCTTTCCTTGCTCTCCTCCTTTGGCAAAATGTGATCTAGCAAACTGGGGCTGGATTACTGTCCACCCTTGCATACGACCCCGAGTTGCTGCACCATTTCCATTTTGACTGGGTGCTCCATATTCCGAATTCAATTTTTCAGATTGTTGATTTGGAGCTCCATATTGGGAACTAGGGGCTTCAGATAATTGGCTCGGTGCTCCGTACTGGGAATTAACATTGCCAGATTGTTGATTTTGATTCGGTGTACCGTATGAAGAACTCGGGGCTTCCGACAATTTACTGGGTGCCCCATATTGGGAATTAAGATTCCCAGATTGTTGGCTGGGTGCCCCATATTGAGAGTTGACATTCTCAGATTGTTGGTTGGGTGCTCCGTACTGCGATTCTTGCTGAATTGTCTCCTGTTCTTGTCTTGGAGGTTGTGGGGCCTCAGATTTAAAGATAAGTTCAGCCTGTTCTAAAACTGGACCAAAACCTAAAGCCTTTACCAAGTCTTTTGAATTTTTTCCAACAAGTTGAGTTTGTTGGGCATTTTGAATTGTGGCTTGACCACTAATTGTCTCTTGCTGATTTGAGTTGTAGACTCCATTGTTCTGCTGTTGTTGAGCAGATGAGTCATATCCTCCAGTAGATTGTTGTTGGTTATAACCCCCACTCTGCTGTTGCTGATTGGTCACTTGATTATTATTATATCCTCCACTTGATTGTTGTTGTTGACTGGACACTTGGTTGTTGTTACTGTAGCCTCCAATTTGTTGCTGTACAGCGGACAATTGGTTATTGTTGTAGCCACCACCGTTGGATTGCTGTTGTTCGGCAGCTCCTCCATTGTAGCCACCGCCATTTGATGATTGGTCGTAGCCTCCAGCATTTTGTTGTTGTTGTTGCGGTTGTTGATAGCCTCCTGCGTTATTTTGCTGTTGTTGTTGCGGTTGTTGGTAGCCTCCACCATTATTTTGCTGTTGTGGTTGTTGGTATCCTCCTGCATTTTGCTGTTGTTGGTAGCCTCCCGTATTTTGCTGTTGTTGGTATCCTCCTGCATTATTTTGTTGTTGTTGTTGCGGTTGTTGGTAGCCTCCACCATTATTTTGCTGTTGCGGTTGTTGGTAGCCTCCACCATTATTTTGCTGTTGTGATTGTTGGTAGCCTCCTGTATTTTGCTGTTGTTGGTATCCTCCAGCATTTTGCTGTTGTTGGTACCCTCCTCCATTATTTTGTTGTTGCTGCTGTTGGTAGCCTCCTGTATTTGGCTGTTGGTCGTAACCCCCAGCATTTTGCTGTTGGTATCCCCCATTGGATTGTTCGCTGTAACCCCCTCCAGACTGTTGTTGCCCATTTTGGTCGTTGTAACCTCCAGAGCTTTCTTGTTGTAGAGAAATTTGGTTAACATCCTGGAAATTAGGGCTTGGCTGATTCTGAGGGATAGCGTAGTCCCCTCCCCCTCCGATTGACTGTTGCGTGTGCTGGTCTATGAACTGCTGAATGGGAGGAGGATTTTGGTAGCCTTGACTCTGTCCCGATTCTTGAGGTACCCCATAGGAGGACTCCAGGCTGGGTGCCGCAGCATGACCATGACCATGATTATTTTCCCTTTGGATATCGTACTGGATGTTGGCACTGTTGCCCTTACCTCCTGGAACAGCACCTAAAGAGAATTCTTTTAAAATTGTTACAGATATTTTATCAGGTTTGGGACCGGAATCAGAGCGGGGGGAACCTTGGTCAACAGGTCCATATTCTGTTGAAGGGGAAGATGCAACGGGGGGCGGACTTTGTAATACTTTCACTTCATTTTGCACGACGATAGGTTCTCCGACAAAAGTGGTCGTCTGCGTGATGTAATTGGGACCAGCCGTGGGAAGATGATGTAAAGCAGGATCTGCAAAGATCAAATTCTCATGTGATTAAAGTTTCCTTATTTAGGGAAATAATAAATATGATTATTCTTTCAATATTGACAGTAATAGTAATTAAGTCCAATTATTCTGCACATCTTCTCCTAATAATTTACTCTTCACAAAAATTTATAATCTATGATATATCGATTTAAAGTGGATTCTTTCTAAGAAGTCTTATCACATATATTGCATTATAATAGTAATTATGCAAATTATTTCTTACCCTTTGGTAATTACGTAACTGTATATCTCTATTAAAATAATTGTTCACAAATCGATACAAACTAGCATTGAGCAACCCATCCGCATCCCAGACGAGTGATAATCATACATGTCAGCAAATGTGCAATTATTCAATACATAATATAGCTAAGGTGTTGAATATACAACTTTCACTTTACCTAAAATGCAACTCTGTTTGAATTTTGCTATCTCTAAAATGTACTTTGTAGTGTAATGTGTATTGTCGGTGATAAACAGGCTGAATGCCAACTTACTTAGCATTGACAGTATAGTACATTCGAATTTATTTAAAAGTTAGCTAACATTAAATTACATTACATGCAACTTGTTAATGCACATGCAAGTGATCCCATACCTATAGTTATAGTAAGACAAAATGTTATGTTGCATCAACAGGAAAGGAAACATTTTATTTATACTACTACTGTCTGTGTATACACATTCGAAGTAAAAGAGAATAGAAATCAGAAGACAATCATGTACATGTACTGTACAGTCATAATATGTCATTCAAGGAGTCAAAGGATAAATTACATCATGAATCATGAAGTGTTATACAACAGGAGTGAAAGCAATATTATGTACATTTGCTATATACATAACTGTTTATTTAGCAATAATAACTAATAAAAGACATATGAGATGGACAAATCTAATTATTTAGAATAGCTAAAGATAATTTACTGTCCACACATTTCTTGTACGCGGCTTTTCTGTACTTATTTGTAGAATTCACCAAAAGAATGATTTTTAGTCAGGCATCCTTTTTACAATAATTTTAGTCTTATAACACCCAATTTCCTTCTTATACTATAAATATACTGATGATATTGTAAATTCGACCTATTTTCCATCTTGAAAAATAGCGTGATTGATTATTTCCACAGGTATGCCATGCGTATAATTGCAGTTTCGCTTTTGAGTAAATCTAACTAATTAAGTTGATTAAAATGTGATATTACTCATCTCGTGTTAAAATCTAGGAATTTGAGACGTTATTTCACAGATTATGTAGCTTCTACATAATAAGTAGGTTACCTCGGTGTTCTCGTTTCAAATTATCTGTACTTAAAATTTGATTGACAGTAGATCATAATATAATATCTGCTATATAGTATATTATCTACAACTGAACATCGATACTACCTCAATATAAAATGTATTATACCTATACTAACACGCTACGAGTAGTACACAACAAATGCCGAAATTATTTACCAAGTATAATATCCATTTTCCTGTCATTATACATTATTATATTATTATTGTATCTACTATTTCTATTTAAAGCTAATAGATTGCTCAACACAAATATATTTGGCGGTGCTTTATAGAAATGTGAACTTCCTTGGCCTTTAGGGGATCACTGGCACTACTAATTTTATAATTCCATACAAAACTCTGCATTATTCGCTCAATAAACTATCTATCTATCTACTAATTTTATAGTTTTCTCTATTTACGTCTGTACAAAGTACAAAATATGTCTCATGAACAAAAACTTTTTGATGTAAAATATCACATGCCAATTTAAGGCTACAGATACTAATGCTTAGCTTTAGCAGAGCACTGCAGAGCACATCATTCTTACACACATTGAAATATTTGTCCTTCCTATAAGTAAATGGTATTTTGCAACAGTATTGCGTGTAGCTACATTAAATTATTTGAAAATTGTATACTTACTTTGTACGTTCACATATTGTCCTTTTAAAAATTGCTGGACATCTTTCAAGCCAGGATCTACGAGCACTCCCCCAGCATTTCCCAATCCGAATAGCGCAGTACAAGATATCACAGCAAATGCACAGAAAATCCGGCACTTCATTTTGATGTACAAATACAACTCACAATTACTAAATCAAGTTAGTAATAGTGAGAAGTTGAGTTTTGTGAACAAATTGACCTTCCTGACAGCTCCCCGACAAACAGAATAAGAATGAGGATTGAATGTTTAAATGAAAGTCTTTTATGCACTTGACCATAGAAGAAACAAAGATAGAATGGGGAAGTTCTCAAAAATGAATGCTGATGAGATGGATGAGATCTTCCTTCCTCAGGAATGGAAATTCAAATACACCAAACTAAAACTAAAGGAAAAGCTTCAACATTCAACTTCAACTCGAGCAGAATTACTCGCCCCCAGACAAATTCATCGTAATCGCAATCTTAGAGAATGTTATAACATAGTTCAGTTCAATATGTAGTAATGCTATCGTATCTGTAATTCGTAATAGTTCTTGTTTGACATCCTTCCTTATAGGACTCTTAAGTAAGTAAGAAAGTTTGAGTCGAAATGTGTAAAAGTAAGAGCAATCCTGCGTGTTTCCTTTCAATTACATATTTACCTGCCTTGCCTACCTTTTTACTACCTGCCATATAATGCCCATATAGAATATAACGAGAATACTCAAGCCAGATCACACAAGATCAGGTATCCTTACACTTTTATTCAATTCGCATTGGCAGAATTCATCTTTTCCACAATTCCCATCTATACAAACGTATTCTAGCACTCTGACAATGTTATACATTACTCTACGCATCATTACATTATCAAATACTGTTGCATGTGTAATATTATCTAATAAGAAGAATAGTAAGATCATGAATAAGTTACATAGTATTATACAGTAAACAGTATGCATAGGTAGCAAAGCAAGATCCAAACTAGTGAGAGTGAAACTTTTCTGTTTACGTTTCTGAGCTTTAATGGTTATGTAAATTATCATAAAGCTGTCTAAATGCAAAATGAATTACGGATACGTTCTGCACAAAATTATATGGAAGTTCGTCAGTGTACGATGTGATAATATATATCTCGTGTACCTATTGTCCGTTATGTTATGCCCATATATTATATTTTGCATTGCGTGGTTTGGTCTGGTAATATGTACTATGATTACAATTTCTATATTGGCACATCATATTACTAAAATAATGTATTTTACACGCATTGCAGTGGGAAGGAAGGCTATTTGCTTGGGATAAAGTCCTTGTACCTGTTTTGATTAATTTTGCACAAAATAAAAATTCCCTTGTATCATATCACATACAAGATATTATGCAAATATGATGATAGTTCGAATGCAATGCACTTAACTTGTACGTTACGTTGGGTAAGTGGAAATATATAGCGAGAGTGAAATTTTATGCGGTTTATTACAATCTGAGGTTTTTAATGTGATAAACAACAGAAATTAATTTCTAACAATTGGCTTATGTATGTCAAAACACGCAGAGAAGTAATAAATGTGTATTATATTGTAGAAGTTATACAAATAGGCTTAAAATATGTGCATACTTGATTTGTATAGGTATAAGTAATAAGTGATGCAGGTTAGGCTTAAATCCTCATTAAACCTTATTAGATAAGTAAATATTAGTATAGGACTCTTATGCTTAAAGATTATGTACATTTAGGTGCATAGCTTTTTAACAATAAACATTACATACATACATGCGTGGTACTCAAGTGAAAAATGTATTTTTTTAAAATTATATTTACAAAAGTTAATTTTCTTTAAAAATTAAGCGAAAAAACTCTATACTACATAATATGGACATAAGTTAGATAGTATGTAACAAAGATTGATTTGGCAAGTTGTCTAAATTATGAGAATGCTTAGTGTGATCTCCTATATATGTTTGTACAGTATTGTGGGCTTGTAATTGCAACTATTGTACATAAGGTGCTATGTACGCTATGAAAATGTATTGTAATATAATTGTATACTGTGTAGTAGGAGGGAGTTTGAAGGATTGTAAATACTAAGGAAAGCTGCAAATTAGTGTATAGTAGAAGGAAGAAAACCAGTTTCCTCTGTTGTTTCTTATTTTGATTTTGATGGGAAGTCTTTGCCCTTTCTGTATATGCCCTGATGACTTACATCTTAACTATATCCCTCTTGGACATCTTCCAACAGGTTGCGTTTTCTATTATCTTTAGGTAGGTAAGTGGTGTGGTAAGTAGGTATAGGTACCTGAACATTATTACAAGGTAAAATGTCCTTAGGTAATAGTATAACATAGGAATGAGCAGTGAACGATATTGGCATTGGCTGACTATGTGCTTCACAAAAGAAAGATCATATAACATTTTATTCCCTATGTGTAAAGTGTAAAGTGTAAATATCTGTTTTTGTCATATAAAGATAATATAAAGATAATTGAAGACTGTGACAGTATATGTATACAGTTAGTTAGTTAGTGGTCACTTTTTACTTGCATGAACTTGCCTTTGCTTGTGGTGACGATGGCAGAGACATTCAATTCTGAATGCATTACTCTAGTTAGCTAATCACGCGTTGACAATTTCTCCTTCATTTAATTGTAGACATCTGGCTTGAGGCTCGTCCACTTTCTGTTCTGTTTTGTTTGTGGAGCACTTTTGTTCTTAACGTAATCTGTCTGCAAAAATTCAATACATAATACAAAACTATTTACCTTTGCTCCTCTAAGTAGTAATAAAGTAACACGATCTTGTTTGATCACCCATTAGCAGTTGTCGACATAATTGTACTGTATCTTAATTGTAGAAAATTGCTAATGCTTATAATTATTGCTGTATCTCACTTAACTACCTACAAATACTACTATATTAATGTATTGTTGCTCAAAATCTGGACATTGAAACAGCAAACTGCCATACAGACTTCAAGACTGTATATTTAAATACGACTATCCATAATATTAGACAAATTATTTGATGCAGATCATATCATATTGCCAAGTAAATACATATTATAGTATTAATTGAAATACAATGAATACAAATAGTTAAAAGCTAAGTGCACATGAATACGTGTACTACATTGTTGTGTGTACAAATGTACATGATATACCCTTCGTTATACAATAAATAAAATTTCTGGCATACATATTAAAGATTGAAAAATGACTGTATTATGTCAGCCTGAGTTTAAAAGGCTTTGTTAAATAATCAGTGCATAGGTATGCGGTATGCGGTGCAAATAATATAAAATAATTATGACAAAAATGTCCCTTTCATAAAAGGGCAAATATCGTACGCAATAATACCGATGCGATGCTTAGGCATTAAGCTCTATCTCTTAAAGAAATATACTAAGTACCGAATAAACGTAATAACTAATTACAATGACTAATTAACAATCGTCTACCTGATTTTTGTGGTAACTTACAACATTTTAATTGTGTTAATAAATAAAATGCAGTTACAGTAGAAATGTGATAGTATGCGAGAGCAGGGCAATTTAGACAAGTATAATGGGGCTTATTGCCTACGACACTTACACAAAGTTTGAGTACTGAAGAAGAGTAAGAAGACCTTGTTTATTACTTAAATAAGCTGATGAGTAGAAATACCATATTGTTTAATTATAATTTAGCATTTGCAATTTAGAAAATAATAATTTCTTCCGAGGACTACTTTAATAGTTTTATCTATTTTCCTATTTATTCAATTATCTCGTGTATTTAGTTACCACTTCTCTTCAATATTCATTGCAGACACAATTTTCATGATTATCAAACAAAATCTGCCAAAAAGTTACATTACCTGTCATATCAGTAGAATATATATAAATAATGCTTACCCAACGAATTAATAGCCGTTGTATTCACTGCACTATATTTTTAAATTCGACTCGAGTATAATGAAATGAAAAATATGCAAGAAGAATGGTAAACAAAGTTGTAAATTATTTTACTAATAAACGTAATAAATATCTACAAAATCTACATTATACACCAACTTAGCATAATAATAAATTAGTGTATCTTGTTTAATGTCATATTCTCAGCATTTGGACAATAATA
>JAQFYC010004253.1:0-17792 GCA_034694165.1 Tomocerus mixtus | reverse complement strand
AACATAACGTGGCATGGCATATGGTTTGCTTACAGTTTCCCTTTTACTACTGTTAGCGGAATATTCAACGACGAAACTTATTCTTCCTATTATATCCCGTTGCATTGTAGTCAAAGTAGGCATTTGCATTAGTATCAACATCTGCACAAACTTGTATATTGGTTTTTATTGTCGCTCATGCTATATTTTATTCTTTTATACATACTTCTCGCATATAAGTATACAAAGAAGAGAAAGGGTTACGCTATAAGCCTACAATAATCCATACAAGCTGCTAAGACTCAGAGAAGCGGATTTGTGCAGAAAGTTGTTATTTGTTATTGTTTCGCTCAATCTTGCCGGGTTTCTATTTTCTCATAGTCTAAGATGTGCTTACTCACCTTCATGCTTGTCATACTAGAATAATTCGGCATGCAAAAACTGCGTCTCTAATCCTATGCAAGAGTATACGACGATTAGTATTGTACGTCAGAGGCTTTTCTTGTCGAAAATTAGTGGCATTTGCATTAAATGAATAATTTACTTTCTGCATGAACCTTCATGCTTATATCGAAGATAAACTGAAGAAAAAAATTTCATATGCATAAAATATTAAAGTAATAGTAAAGAATGCATGCAGTTTAGTTATATATGTACTAAAAGGAACAGCAGGGTCATACTGTACTTACAACTTACGCTTAAGCTTAAGGTTCAGATTTAGAACAGACATGCTGAACTCAAAAATAAAAACAAATTGCTCGGCTTGGCTTGGCCTGGCCTGCATAGTTTGCTAATGTTATTCTTTGTTGACTGTAACCATTATACTTGAACTAACAATACAAATAAGAAAGTTAAATACCCTTCCTCTAAACCCAAGTTAAACCACTGCAATTAAATATTGCACTTGCATACTTAGCCAACTTACCATCTAACTAAACCAGGATTCGGTTTAACCCATTATTATCTACACTTGTTTGCAACGGCTTCCACTTGGAAACATTACTTCTTTATAACACTGTACTGGTAAGTATCTATCTTAAGCTAAGTATAAAGTAGGGCCTAGATTGCAAATAGTTGCACACAACATAGTACTTACTACTTACCACCTATACTGTATTAAGTAGACGAAGTCAAAGCCAACTTACATAATAGCTCCATCATGAATAAAACAAAAGGAGCTAAACTTTTGTTGCACATACTATAATTTGGTATAAATAAGTAGAGCACAAAGCACAACCATTTACCTTACCTTATAGTATAGCTTCTTTGGTCAACAGTCATAAGTAGAGAAAATGTATAGAGATTAACATGAAAAAAACTTGGGTTATTTTAGTTACTTACTTTCCTTAACCTCCCTTCCTTCTTCTTATCGTTAGTTAAAAATACAAGAAGAAAGAAAGAAGGCGATGGACCTATATACTTAAATACTTACGTGCATTCTTAAAACAAGGTCTGGTATGGCATGACCATGAGTTCTGGAATAAAAAAACTGGAGAAAACTCTTTTATAATTCTTAGCAAAAGTAGATGGAACACTTAGTTTAAGTATAAATGAACACCTGACCGACTGACAAGAGCAGAACGAGGAAACCCAAGCAAAGCCAAAGCCAAGGAAACTTTTCCTCTTCCTCTTATTCTCAAAACATAACTATCTAAACTCTTTTCCAGTTTTCCCAAAGCTTTCTCGTAACTCTTCTCGAGGGGAAATAAAATGTTACGACAAGCAATAACATCGACTAAAACCAACAATCCAGTCTACTTTTACTGACAAACTTAGGATAACTTGACTTGATTTCAGAAACTAAAACACTTTTCCCATTTACCTTCTTGTGAGACGCCTAACAAGCTAAATTAAAAGACAAGTGTTCTCTCTAATTACACTACTTGCATTATCTATCCTATAATACCATACGTACTACATATATAATGCAGTGTACTGTGTACTGTATACAATTTATTTCCAGCAGACAATTGTAACAACGAAAATAAATACTGATACAAAGCCATTCATTCCCGTAGACAACTTAACTGTCTTCGAATAAAATCACGGAGAGAATATAATGAAAAGACATGACAAGAGCAGACAAAGCAAAACAACTAACTAACACAACCAGCCAACAGGACACGTACAAAGTGGAAGAGTGTGATGTAAAGGCAAACTTCAGATACCTACGGACATACGCTTTCTACACACCTTACTCTCTTACCTATGTACTACATATACATTAGGTAAGTACACGCTTAAATGTAATTTCCACGAGAATGTTTCTCGTTCTCTTTGCAAACCAAAGGAAGGAGCGTGAAGACAAAGACCGTACAAGGATCCCAATTCACCTCTAAACTAAACTTAGCAGTTAACAAAGGCTAACTTTCATCAAGACAGACTAACACTAACACTAACCTACATGCCCTACACACTTGCATTACTTTCAGATGTCTTACTTAATGGATAATCCCCATGGGGTACTAACTTCTCTTTCCTTAAATACTCTCCTTGGTATATACCTACTTATGTGCCTAAGCAGACTTACCTAAGACGCACACGTACCTACTTACTGTACTTTACGATCATATGTCTGGAAAGTTTGTACTATAGTATAATGCCAAGCGTATTCAGATAGACAATACTATTTGTAGTAAACTCATTTCATTACATTTGGTGGCATTGGCCGTTTCACACCTAAAAATACGTTTATATAGCAATTGCCAACTATCATTCCCTGGTAAAGCACATTTACTTTCAAAATGTGAGAGATTTTAGCAATGTAATGCAATTTGAGCAATTGATCCACATTTTTTGCTATAATTGTCATATTTATAAATAGAATAGGAAAGCCTATTCTCCTTTTAGTTCTAAAGTATATATGAATTTAATTTAATTATACAATTTGAATACACAGATCTGTTTTTCCTCTATTACTGTAGAAATCTAAAGTTTTATAAGGCATTAACAGGAAAGATAGCACAATTATTTAATGCAATAAAACTTACTTAAATAATTTTGCTCGTGTAAGTTTTCCTCAACCAGTAGAGCCAAAACTGTAAAAGACAGTCCACAAACTGACCGTTTGATATATAGATAATGTTTTATTGTTGGTGACTGCACTTTTTTGTATTAACTTGAAGATTTGTAAGTAAAGACGGTATGGTAGTGAATGTGGTTGAAACAAGAGTTGGGACAGAGGTATAAATATGTAAGGGAACTTATAAAAGGTAAAGTATGGACACTTAAAGTCCACTAAGCACACTTGGGAATGGGTAAATGGAAGTTATAATAATGGGCAGAGTGTGTCAAGAAGTGCTTGGTTTTATGTACCTACCTGCTACATAGTTTCTACTGTTATGCAACTAAAGTAGGCTATTGCATTACATTAGCTTCTATCAACGGACTGAAATGCAAGGAACACTAACGCTATGTTAAGAAGAGAATAGTTAAGTTGAGTTACTAAGTAGCCCAGTCAGCTTAGCTGTCGTTTCCTCCTTGTCAAATGTTCAAAGTTTTGTCCCAATGGCACTGGTGACGCTAACTGATGTCGATTCATCTCGCCCTACTAGCTTTCTTCGTCCTATCATTTTAAGGCCCGATGCCCATTTTCAGTGCAGTTCATGATTTAGTTTTTATTTCTATCATACAGTTCACAATTCTTCTCTTGTCTGCTCTGCATTGTTACTGTACTAAATATAGGTTAGTTTCATGAACCAGAGTGAAGTAAAATAAGTTGGAGACCTAAAGAACTCACCATATTCAACATTTTGAAAAAGAAAACCACAGTGCTTAACCCTTGCTTTACTTACTGTATGTATTGTTGACGTTCTAGCTACATTTGGAATCTATCTATGACATCAACCATCCAGAAACCATTCTAGATTACACTAAATTGCTCACAGTACCTTGATTTTACACCAATAACATGAAAAGTACAAACTTTCCACCACAGCGACTGATTGTTACTTAAATATTCGTCTATATCTGCATATGTCACATGTGCATATGCACCCTAACACATTTCTAGCAGGGTCGTATACTTTTGTTATTAAAAAAGGATTAACACTTCAGAAAATATTCAAAATCTTTTCGGGACAAGAATTTACTGTTGCTTTTTTAGTTTTTGTGGTGCAACTTCGGTATAAAAATGTTTTTTTGATATTATTGTTATTATTCTTACAGAAAGCTTATACTAAATCTCTGAAGCGTTAACAAATTGAAATTCCGAAAGTCGATAGACAATATTTCTTTGATTTATTTTATTTGTATCCTCAAAATAACATTAGATCGGTTCCCTCAACAGTAGATACATTAATTGCTCCACATGTCTGGTAGGAACCAAATATGCCGCTGACCTGTGTCATGTAATGTACCATATTAGTATATCTGTAGCAGAGATAAATGTAACTTTCTACGTTAGCTTTGTAGTATTAGAGCATTATATAGGGAAGTATCTATATTATGTACCTAAGTAGAGTAGGCTACTTAACTAGAGATAAAGCAAACCAACAAAAGTTTGTTCAATGCCTGGCTTTTTACACTCAACTTAAAAGTTTAGTTACACAGGTGGCAGACAGGGAAAGCCAGTGATATAGTTTGTATAAATATCCATGTAATCGCTAACTAGGATGTGAAAACATGTGTAGATAGTCGGCACCTATAAAGTATTTACTAACTCATACAGAACAGAAGTAGTAAGTCAACTGATCGTGAGAGACAGAACTCAATTTATACCAGTTAGGAGTAAAGACTAGACTGGACTATATTTCTACTGAACTGGAGTGTAGACAGAAGTCCGGTGAAGCACTCCATTATATTCTGTAAGGTTCCACTCAACTTTCTCTTGATTTCCCCAATTTTCTACTGACTCACTTCACTTAACTTGAGTTAAGTAAAGCAAAGAGCAAAATCATAGCAGATTGAGCGGCCAGGCTAGGCCAATGGATAAATACAGAGTAAAGTATTATAAAGGAGTGTGCCCTGGCCTGACCTGGCCTGGTATGGTCTAAGTAGATAGATTGGTTTGGTTTGGTTTCGCTTCGGAGGCTATGGATTGACTTGATCGCTGATGGTAAGTTAGGCTAACCAAGCATAGAGAAATCTTTGGCCAACTAAAGTTAACCAAACTAAATAAAGTGAATGGGAGGTGCAGACGGGAAAGAGCCAGTCGAAAAAATCATTTCTACTGAAAGTAGTTTGGACTTTTTAACCTTTTTAATATTGGATGAAATTGGTTTGAGTTATATAATGTACTACTTAGAGAATACAAGTCTACGAGTCTACAGTACAGAAGAGGAACTACTTTCACATCCACATTCACCCCACCTACATACTTTATACTTTATACGTATACAAGGAAATCAAAAGAAGCATGGCAAAACTTTCCACATTTTTCTTGTCTTTTTGGGCAGCTAATAGCGCTCCCGTTTTCTATTCCTTAGAAAGCTTTCAGCTTCTCATTGAAAAAGTAATCAAAATAACCAGAACACTGAAAGAAAGAAAGCATATACTGATGGAGCAGTGATATTTGTACATTGAAAATCGCGGACGTGGAATAGGCAAGGCCGGCTTGTCTAGATTGGATGTGATAGCTTCACTTAATAAATGCCTGCGCCTAGCCTGTATTACACTACAATATAACAAAACACGTAAACACGGATATGTAGAACAAAGTGCCTACATAGTGTACAACATGTAACTTTTAATAAAACAATCTTGACTTATTCCGCTAAATAAAGTTACTTAATTTATTTAGATGGATAGGATTTCGGATAAGATTACAAATGTTATGTAGGTATTAAAATATTGTGTAACAAATACATACATGCTACACGCAAATTATGTGTATCTACAAGCCAAGCATTCAGCCAGCTTGAACAAACTACCTAAATACACTTGCTAACTGATTTTACAGTTCAACCGTATTTAGTATATTTACCGTAAATCTTGAAATTGAGCCATTATATTAAATACAGATTACACGGACTCCTGTTCTTGTCTCCAGGAAAATAAATCATCTTTTTGTTTTACATGTGTCCAGTCTACTTACTATTTTTACTTTTAAATGTAATTGATGCAACCTGGAGCCAGATCCAGAAAATGGTAATGTATGGAAATTATACTTGTAGTATTTCTATTCCCATTGCACACTGTTTGGTGTTAAATATTTTTTGAGACTTCTACTTTCAAGTTTATTAAGTCCGCCGGGGTTCAACTAGACTACCTACGGTATTCATGTATAAATACAATGTGGAGTAACCCCGGTACGGGTAAGGAAAAGGTAAATCAAGTTGATAAAGCTTAGAATACGATAAGGAATGCAAGATAATAAGTTGGACAGGAAGGGCAAACCGAAGAAATAAGAGGAAATGCACACATATGTATTACGTAATGTAGTTTGTATGTATACCTAGCTTAAGTATAAGTAAGTAAACTTTTACATAGACGTAAACGGGAATCTAGACCATGTCAATGTGCTGCGTGTCACTCGGCAAGGCAAAACTACAGTTGTATTACTAGACGTTGACTTTGTGAAGTGTCGCTCCTTCTAATGTAAGTTGTATTTGTAGTACTATATGTACATACATGCTGGTTCAGTCACTCGCATGAGCCAACAACCAGCTCTCCGCTCACTGAGTACTAACTGTATAAGGACAGGGAGATCTAGCTTGAGAGTTTCAGTTAAGTAACTAAAGAGACCAAAAAGAAGGAACGTAGATCGGAAAGAGGAAAAATCCCGAGATTTTTTCCCCACAGGGATTACTCAGCTGCGACAAGGAGAAAGTCAAAAACTAAGTCGTCTTAAGGCCCGACTGACAAAGAATAAGGTTTATAGATAGGGAAAGCAAAATAGTAGTACTCAAGTTGCTCTTGGACACACTCTAGCCTTCCTTATAACAATACATATGTGTTGTAGACACACATTACCACTAGACCAGGGGTCCCAGTAGACATCAGCTTCCCTTCTGGAGACTATATTGTTTTTTAGCAAAAGATACATATAAAATCACAAACCATTTCCTGCTAATTTTAAGGGCGCACTTACAGTATACTAAATGTTACGCAAAAATGGGTAGAAATCCATTGAAAGAACATTAAAAATGAAAACTCTCTAGAATAAATAAAAACTTTCTAGAAAAGAAAATGCCCTTAGTTTTGCTAAGGTAAACAGAATCATTCTTAGGACTTACGCTACCAAATCGTAGATAACTGTGTTTTTAAATCTGAGGTGAGTTATTTAGAAATAACAGGTCGAACACTCTCCAAAGTGGCTCAAAATCCACTCATTTCAAATTGGATGGAATTTGTCCTTGTGCTTTTACTTACTATTTCATTTTTAGTAAACGGATGACAAAAATTGCTAATTACTGATACGAGCTGATTAATAGTTATGTATAATAAGATGGCTAACAGATTGAACACAAAATATATGCTCTCTAGAAAAGAAAATGTCAATAGTTTAAGACAAACAGAATCATTCTTAGTGCTTACGCTACCAAATCGTAGATAACTGTGTTTTTAAATCTGAGGTGAGTTATTTAGAAATAACAGGTCGAACACTCTCCAAAGTGGCTCAAAATCCACTCATTTCAAATTGGATGGAATTTGTCCTTGTGCTTTTACTTACTATTTCATTTTTAGTAAACGGATGACAAAAATTGCTAATTACTGTTACGAGCTGATTAATAGTTATGTATAATAAGATGGCTAACAGATTGAACACAAAATATATGCTCCTAGAAAATAAAATAAAATCTGAGGTGCCATAAAGTATTTCTGAGTAGCCATAAATATACGGGGATATCAAGTTAGTAGTAATTAGCTTAGACTACTTTAATAATAAATTTTGCTAGATTCTCCATTTGCCTACGACATAAACACGAAAACTAGTGGTATATGGCCTGTTACGTCAGTAAATAAGTAAATGTACATCTTTAGTTCTCTTAGTATTTACTTCTTACTGAGTCCAAGTGAAAAGAACTGCATATAAGGATGCAGAAAGGGCAGACGAGTCGCAGTTTTAGTCTACACTTGGCTTAACCTACGTATATCTGTAGAAGAAGAGTATCAGTAATAATGCAAGAAGTTTTTATTTTAACGGAGCAGGCCCGAGTCCGCGGTCAGTTAAACTTGAGTTTAACTTTGGCTTGAAACCAAACCAGCTAAGATTAATATCCTAGATAAGACGATATTGTTCACATTATAGAATAAACTGAACTCAACCCAAGTCAAGGCAATGGTAAGAGTGAAAGCAATGGAAAGCAAGGAGAAAGGAAAGTGTAAGCATGTACACATAAAATTGACTGAAGGATCAGAGTGGTCTGGTCTTGGTTTGAAGTCAGAAGGAGAAGTAAGTCGAGCCAAACAGAAATGCGGAGGCAAGGAAAGGAATCTATGTACTATGACTTGGACTTGGACTGTAATAATGTATTTAGGTAGTTATAGTCCGTTCGTTCCAGATTGAGTGAACCATGTGCTACAGTTACAACTTAAGTTACTTCAACCACTTCAACAAAAGACAAGACAAGGAATGGAAACTGAGACAAGGCGGGACAAAGCAACTACAATGAGATTCTGTGTTCTTTACTTGCTCCATTCCAGTAGCCATAAGTATACTGCAATGTGCGATGTAGTATAACTCTACCTATTTAAGTAGATCACTAAAGTAGTGTTTAAGATCTCGACGGGAAAATGAAGATGAAATTCACTGTAGGCCTGTCAGGGCAATATGGCTAATTTTATATAACTAAATGAATTGTGCCATTACAGCTTTAGTATGTATAAAGATTAAGCTAACTACGGAGAATTACTGAGCTGATTCAATAATAGAATTGCTACAGGAGCAGGAATTTGAAGCTTAGCCTGCAGGACTACGACTACTATGCTATCTGCTTATTGCACTAACGTACCGAGGAGCTTATTAGATAGAATCGAAAAATTAAATGACATCCTAATAAAATGGTCTAGCTCGCGTAAGCAATGCAGCGTAAGCTTAAGTATCTTCAAGGGTATCATCATCATCCTTAGTAAATAAATGGAATTTGTGGTGAACACTAATCCAATGACTAGGGTAGCGTATTTGGCTATTAATAATTTTATATGCACTGCAGAAATACAAATGCCAAAAGAAGCCTTTCCACATGAGACCGATATTTATGTATTCTAATTAATATACGGGTATTTGGTTAATTTGGTACTTCCCTTCTCAAAGTATTGCTGGATAAAATAATATTGAATACGCACTCGTAACAGAATTTATAACAAGAAATATTTTTCATTGAGAGAAAATACGGGAAATTACAGTACAAGTAGTTACAATTATGTAAATCCTGAATATGTTTCATTATTATAAACTTTCATATGTATTATTAAACAAGTACCTTGCAGACATGGTGTTTGCAGAAATATTTTCCATGGAAAGAATTTGCACAAATATGCCAAGTTCAATGTTTAATGGATATAGTAAGCATTAAGCAATTTCAATCCGAATGGGCCTAATGTTATTTGCATTTGCATTCCAATTCTAATGACCTTCCACTATGCATTCCTTAGCGCAATACAAATTAATTCTGAGAAACGTATATTTCTTAATACCATTTATTGCTCGTATGACTATTAATTACATCTAAAACCACGGCCGATATATGGGTAACTTAAGAAGAACGAGATACATTCATTCCTACGGAGATTACACAACTGACACTTAATTAAATCGCAATTACAAATCACGATAGTGTGTTACCATATCCTACCCATAGTCAAAATGAAATACTATATAGAGTGTGTAATATACTTACGTATCTCTACTCTCTACATTACATAAGCAGTGGATAACAGTAGAGCCTTTTATGCAGAAGAAATTATGGGGACAGACAATAATGCAGGTAAATACTTACCATATACATACAAATACATGTTGTACTGATAGTAGTATTTGTTTATTATAAAGCAGTTTTAAATCTGATTTTTCTTACCATCAAACATTTTATTACCAGGAACCATTATGAAAGTTTGTAAATAGTTCGTTACTACCGTACAAATTCCGAAGTGCCATTACTAGTTTTACTGGTAAAAATGTCACGTTCAGTCGCTACTATTTTGATCCAAACTATACTATCATATTATTATTATGCTTAACATCATATTGTATGAAATAAATACTTATGCCTGCAGTACTTTCTAATCTATTTCTTACAAAAGTGGAACAACTTTCGTACAACATAGAATATTCGAAAAGACACGAATCCAATAAGTAAGAAATCTTGTGAAATTCTCGTGGGAATTTCTTACATAACAAATTAATTAGGGCAGAGAGAGGACTCATTTCTCCTACCAAGAAAATAAGCTAGTATCTTTATCTCATTAGACTGGTGTCTAAAAGAATCTATCTCGCTAGACTGGCCACTAAACTTTCTACTGGTTTGCACCTTTATTAGGTGCAGGTATGCCACGTGTACTTTACTTACTTATACAAACATCGTTATCATTCGGATAATGTCATACAAAATGTCTTTTCAACAGTTTTAAGTAGAAATCATTATGCATTTTTGCATAACCCTTTTGACATGTGAACATACTTCAGCTTAAAATTTGAGTTCCTCAATCAGAATCTAGAAAATATTCATTATAACATATGCGACTGTGGATTTACTAGTCTTTGTGGTACCCGATCATAAAGAATATCTGCATAGCTACGCATGCAGTAACCAATCCGATTATTCTAGTATATCCAATGTTCTCAGAAATTGAATAGGTACTACATTATTAATAATAAATACCGAAATGCTTGCTAGAATAAGTAGATGTGTAGAACTGTGTTGAGTGTTACTAGGATTAGGAGTGCTCAATTTAAAAAGGAAGACAGGAGCCTAGAGATTTGACTACCCAGAACATGTCATTAAATGACTAACTACATACCGTGGCTTGCAAATATATAAGTAGCTTATAAGTAAAGTTTGTCAAAATTAATGGAAATGGTTCAACAATCTCTAAACAAAAAATAAAGGAGAGCATCAGGCAACCTTTCCTTAAAAGCAATTGAGAAAAGGTTCGATATCGCGATATAAATTTTTGATAAAAATTCAAAATCTTATTAAGAATTTTTCAATTGCCTTTCTGTCAAAGTCGACCCTGAATGCAATGGAATTATGAAATGTCAAGAATATTTTCATATTTTTTCAAAATAATTGTTACACCAGAAAAATTATTATAAGAACAGCAAATATTCCCTGTAATAATATATACTTAATGCAATGTAGGTCAAGTGAGTGTTTCTATCTACATAATACGCAATACGTCCGTAAATTACGTACATTGTAATCTACAAAAGTAGAAAAATCTTTTCAAAATTACTGAAAACCCTGTAGATTTACAGAAGGCAATAAATAAGAGAGTACAGGTGAATTTCATCAAAAGGAAATCGAATGATTTGGGATGGAAACTTCACAGAGGCTCACCTTTGACTTGTACTTGTTCCTAGTATTTATCTTTATACACAGTACATATAGTATAGTAGAGGCAGCAACAGCAAAGAGAGTGGATGTTAAAAGCGAGAAATAAAATGTGGTTCGCCGAACCGTAAGTGGAATGCGATGTGATCGCAAGTAAGTAATGTCCGCTTTCGCCCGAATTCCGCAGTTCTTTTGGCTATTCTTACGCATTGTGTCACACTATTGCCTCCTTTCACCCTGACTATACAAATATATATTCACTATACTACATATGCTATAGGCATACGCTAGCCTGAACACCAATAACATACCTCCATAGACCACTTCAGTTGAGTTGAGATGCTTCAACAACATTTTCCAAATTCACGACTGGATCTACTTACAGGTATTACCTTGCATTGAATGCACATACTACGTATTTAAGTTACTTAACTTAACTATCATATTGCATAGAGCTAAACGTTGAACAAATAGGATACAATACATATACCCTTATGTTTCCAGCGTATCTTCAAGTTAAATCAATATAAATATACAAACAAAACAAAACATAAAATTGCTTTTTAGGCTAAAACTAAAAAATAACTTTGGGTACCTTATAATTTAAATGTATCTGAATTGAATTGGAAATCTCCAAATACAGTTTCAAAAACAAACTGACAATAAGTGTTACACGTGTAGTTGAAATGTTGAAAAGTAAAGAGAATATTATGAATATCAAGTAAACTACGTATCCTTTCGTACCTGTTTTCCTAAGGAAAGATGTCCCAAGAAGGATAAAACGACAGAAGTACCTTTTACTTTTCCTTACAAAGTTTTACTAGGTGTTTATACAAACTATAGTATTTCTGTATGTTGCATACCGTTACTTGAACATCCTTTTTACCTTTTGAAGGACGCGCAAAGTGCCATTATATAGTCATTCCTATATGTAATTCGTTTTTCGGAAAGTGGGTAAAGTGACAATGAATTTAAATGCTTTTAAGTCACAATGCATGGTATTTGCTATTTGTATACTAAGCCTTCAGAATAGAAGAGACTGAATGCATTATAGAAGTAGTATATGGAAAGTGCAAGTGGAGAAAGGAGGCTAGTATGTAAGTCAGTGCAGTAACATTACCATGACATGGCAGCCAAACGAATGATCCTGCATTTTCGTAACACATACATCAGCGGTAGTACTGACTACTGACTGTATTCCATTTTAGAGTATTCAGCTTTCACTTTCACTTCACATTTCATTTTCCAGACAACTCCTGCCAAATTGGAAATGTCGTCATCGGTATTTCTATATATTTATTAGGTGAGCGAGCTTCCAGATGGAAATACATATTCAAGTCCCCTAAGTATCGTGACTCTACTAAATTCTATTGTCAAGTCTAAAAATTGCATTTGTGCATGTTCTCTTATACAGTAGCGTTCAATATTTGGCATCGCTTGAATAATGAACAGCAGGACAAAAATGTGTCAAATAATATGCTTTCACTTTTTACATAGAAACACAATTCAAAACTTTCACAAATACTATTACTTACATTTTAAGTCTACATTTTCTTATGCATATGCTTTCCCGTTTTCCCAAGTTAAAAAACAAAAGCCATGAAATTTTTTTCAAATTCAAATTCAAAAAATTTAATTATACTTACAATTCATTAGAAACTATGCAAATGAGTGCATGAGAAAGCAAGCGAAATTTTACAACTATCAGGAGATGTTAGATATTTGGCCGACACTGTATATTCTGACCAAATGCACCGCAAACGAGCGAAAGCTAAATGTATATCTACCTAAATTGCAGATTTCGTCTTCTATATGGTAAAGCTTGACAGAGAGGATATAGAGGAATGTCCCAACTACGTACTATGTATATAGATGAGATGTCCAGTCCATCCCGCATATATTTGGCAGACCAGACGAGAAGACTAATACTTTCACCCAGCTAGCATATAAAAGCAGAAGTTTAATCTAAAGTCCAGTCAGTTGAAGTATAAGCCAAAATCCTACATAACGAAGACATTCTCAATATTTCATTGGTCAACTACACTTAGCGAGACGAATGGGAAGCGAATGCCTAATGGTTGTTGTCGGCTGTCATGAATCTTATTGGAATTCGAAAGTTTTTGTCATCAATTCCGAAAGGGAACTAACTATAAGCTGAAGAGCTAGCTAAACAGAACAGAATAGGATCCCAAACTCAACAAGCGTTCGAAATACTTAAAAAAGAAGCCCGTACCACATCGGATGATATCATAACTCAATTCGACTGTCGTGTCGCGTCTCGCCTTATACATTAAATTATATTTAGTATGTAGTGTACTTGCTACCCACTCATACTATGTACCTTTATACCTACCTTTCCCTTCTACATTGAATCCTAATATCGAATTCTAATATAAGTAAAAGTGTGAGAAGGGAGGCTTAGCATAAGTAGGTCAACCTGGTCAGACCGAGTTTGAGGTCTTGTAAAAGTCATCCCGGAAATGGATTTGACGGCATAAAATATGCTTATAAATGTAGTGCCTGATGGATTTATTGGTATGGGATACACTATCGTCAAATAAGCATACCTATGTACTTACATTACATAACACACATCCATGAATCTATTTATCTACCTTGGTAGTGGTGCTGTGCAGCCAGTTCTATCCAGATAAATGTAATAATATTATTCGTTTTATTTTCAACTGGAATATCATAAAAATCCCAAGGGAGCCTTTCGATATTAGATATGGGAACGCAGAGCGAGGAGAACCTATTCGGCAAGAAATAAATTGGGTATGAAGCATTAAACTCCATTTCCAACTTCACATTTGCATCTAATCCTGGATATTTTTATTCATTCTCCAATTCTGCTTATCTTACCTTAACAGTAAAAATGAATTTTATTTTACTTCCATACGAGCACACTCAATATATTGTTATTACATCTATTTAAACGAGGTTACCAAAATAATACTAACTTTACGTATCAGACATTACCACTTACATAATATTTATACTGACTGCTCTAAGCACCCCATAACTTAACGTTCCTTCTAGTCGCTAAGTAAAAGAGGGCCATTTATTATAACTCCTTCCTATTCTATGTACTCATTATTTCTTTCTTACTTAATACAATTTCCTAAATTGACCTAACTATAACCATACATTTGTGCAATGCAACTGCACTCCATTGCGCCTGTGAATAATTACCAACTATAGTAAAGGAAACACTTTACTAGTATATGTTTCTCTGCATTTATAAGTATAAAAGCAATTTTAGTTTTTGTGTTAGTTCCCCTTCTCTACTTTCAAGTTTCATATAATTGTAGTATACTGTTTACAGTGCACAGAGAAAGTAAGTGAAATGCATACACTATGTGTACATGTGCTAATGAACTAACACAAATCATGCAGCTAACCCTATAAATTGCAGGGAGAGCAAAAAATGAAAATTATGTCTGCACCCCGTAGTGCACAAAATTAAATGTGGCTGTTCTAGAAGCAGCAGTCGAGAAGAGTATCTTCCAGTATGTAACTTATATACATACAACACAAGTTCTACATGCATTACTTCTATTACTTGCAGAATGTAACTCGTTATCTGTAAATGTAAAGATGTTTTTACCGTAAAAATCAACTAAGAACTTAAGAATTATGAACATTACATTTTGTTGAGGAAATTAATGGAATACAATTTATATTGTATTTATGAAATTTTACAATCAAAACTATAATTCCCCAGAAGAACTATTTCAAAGTTTACGGCACGTTATATACGTGCTTGCAGTTTGCAGAACAATTTAATATTATTCTATATTTTCCCACTAGGGCATCATAAGATAAGTAAAATTCTGGTACAAAAGGATAATTCTAAATATAACTCTGTTTCTGGTCTTGGACCAAATGGAATTACATGTATAGAGAAATAGATAGGTACTTAAAATGTAACATAATATACCTAGAAAGTAATAGTCTGGTACTCTGCTCAGGAATAAATGCTATTGTATTGTTTTCTGCACATTTTATATTAGAGAAAGATATAGTGTTATAAAGTTGAGATTCTCACAGACAAGTCAAGTCAGCAGTTGCAGTTACTAAAACTACGTACATAGTTCCTGTACAGAAGTTTGGGAAGCTAAAGTTAACCAATCGATTGTTATAACTGTACTATTTACCTTCCATGTCTCGTTTCAATACAAACATACCAATGCTCTTTGCGTCTCTGCAAACAGTTGCTGAAATGTCTCGTTCCATTTATCAGATGTAGTATCTTCAGTGTCCAATACATACTATACCCATACCTACAAAGACTTACAACAGATATTTGTGATTGTGACGTGGCTTTCTGTTTACTTACTACTTTCTACAGTGGTACATGTAATATTACAGATATTATATGTTCTGTCTGCTCCTCCCCTTTAAATATAATCCGAGAAAGTTTAACTTCACAGCTATTGTTAAACTTTGATCCATTGAATCAATACCTAGGTTTTTGCGTTATTATTAATCCACCTGTACCATGTACAACTCAATGAAGTTAAGTACAAATATAATGATACATCCTAAAAACTAACTTATATGATAATATGTATACATATAGTACTAGTACTGTTCAAACACCCGCTTTGTAGTTATAAGCCAGACGAAGTGGGGTAAGATGAAGACGAGAAGAACTTATCTCCAAATTCCAAATCCAGAAATGCAATAAGGTACTATTTAGCCAGCAGAAAATAATAAAAATAAACCATTGTACATACAACGGATGTAACAAAGTTGTGGAACTGAATTTCTTATTGGTAAATTGGGGTACCATGCTACCACGCTGAAATGACGCATTTGTTTCATCATTGGCTAGCATTTAGTAAGTAGTATTACGGCACAATGATTACAAACCAGTATAAAAATTGCTTTATGCATCATACTATTAACTCCGAAACAAACTTACTATAAAAAGTTATAATAATGATGCTATAGCGCTAATAATTCCAAATGTGGTTTTAAATAGTACACCTACCATATTATGTCGCATGTAAAAGAAGCTTGTTATCTGAATAATACCTCTTACCACGCTGAAATTTTGACGCATTTGGTATGTCTTCTATAATAATCGTATATACGTAAATACTTTCAAAACTTATTTTCTGACGGCTTTCGATAATAATCCAAATTATTAGAATTTAATATACCATATAGTTATATTAGATGCTATATTTTCAGCAGACCCTTTGGTAAACATCTCAATTATAAACTAGTAATATCAATCACGAAATAAGAATAATGTATTATCAATGGCAATGCCTATTTGTGTCTATCTGCATTGTTATTTGTGTAATAGTAGTAGAATCAAAATACACTGAGGAAAACTTTAAGTAGCACATGCTAAGTATATTTATTTTCTCATGTATGTCATCTGCTGTCATTCCTGTCACATTCACATTGCTTTCAGAAAGCCGAAGTCATTTTTGACATTTTGTCAACTCAGTTGTACGCTAACAAAAAGCTAATGCATCAATTGATATAATTTATAAATTGTAGAATGTCTAGTGCCCATAACTCTGACTTCCTATACGGTTATGCAACGCTGACAAAACCAACTGTTCTATTTTCACTCTTATTCTTGGGAAATAAAGTGAGTGTGATATGAATCATATTTTGAAGGTAATGTAAACATGATGAAGTTGAGGATTGCATTTTTATTTTGAAAGTAGCATTATTGCATTATGTAATAGGGTATCTACATTATGGGATTATTATTACGGTACTAGTCTAGACTAGAGACTAGAACTGAACTGCTCGCTCTCATGCTATCTAGGACATGAATTAAATATTCTTTTATGCAGCATGCATACAAATAACCTTGTTGTATTTCTTGCTCGAAAAATATTGTACTGCAGTTACAAATAGCTAGCAAAGAAATACAAGACTACTGAATCGAGTAATACCTGCCAATACGTTTTTACAGGGTGCTAATCAAATATTGAACCGTACAAATCCATAATCTCAAGGAAGCTGAATGCGGCAAATCCTTGTTATAGGCATTTAAATAAGGGAAAAGGTAACATTTCCCAACTTCCAACAAATGGAAAGAGAAATTTTTATTTACCTATGCAATTCTAGAAACTGAAACCTCGTGGAACATTTTTTGCTTCTGTGTCGGCAGAAATTGTGATAATGCACACTGAAAATAATGATCTTACATGACGCAAGCTATCTGCACTTTACTAATACTCAAATACCCTGCAGACTCATAATATAATAACGATGAAAGACACAATACCATTAAGAGACTTACAAATACTCCGATGTTGACATTGTAGAAAAAGGCATGGCAAGTTGGTAAGTAAAAGTGCAACCAATAAAGTCATGCCTAATAATATTTTGCGTTTTTGTTTGTGA
>JAQFYC010004252.1:0-17793 GCA_034694165.1 Tomocerus mixtus | reverse complement strand
ACGGACAGACGGACAGACGGACAGACGGACAGACGGAACGGTCGTTTACATAAAGTATTGTTCCAATACTTAATAAAGATATTAAAGCCAAATTAATGTTTACCACTGTCTCCAGCGCACGCATCTCGCCCCCCTGGTGGGTGCAGAGCGCAAATCATAATATTTCCGTCAAAATAGTCGTGCCCGTAGGCAGTGCCACATTGATTGTCGTCGATAATTGGAATTTCCACTTTACGCAATTTATCTGGAAGAGTTCCGTCTTCCCTGATAGCTCCCCAACCAGTTACAATCGCATTTCCAGTTGCTGTATGCATAGGTGGCGGAAGGGGAATGGGACCAACACCATCATTAAAAGACAGAGCCTGGGTCAATTTCAATATCTGTATGCAAAGTAATACATAGCACTAATGTTTCCAGCAAAGCCTAGTAGATATTATAAATAATGTAGATTTAGCTAGTGTTAAATTTTACAGCAATATCATCTGAAAATCCTGTACTTCCTGGATATCCGCTGTGTTTCACAATGCTGTCTATATTCCTTCGTTGCTCATATACTTCAAATTCGAATAAATGATGCTTTCCTGTAGTAAATCAGGGATATATCAAATACAGTTTAATTTAAAATTCAATTAGGCAAAATTATTTAACGCAGCTGTTACCTGCTTTAATTGTGAGGGCAGAAACATCATCGGTTACAATACATTGAGCTGCTGTTATCAACGTTACATTGTCATGAATGACAGCTCCACATATGTGGCTTCCATAATATTGCAGGCTTACTTGCCATATGAACTCATTTGGAATTGTTTCTTCTCCCCCAACAATTCTTTCAGAATTACCTGACCGGATCCCAATTTTAGAAGCTGGAAAATATTTGTGAAAGGGCGAAAATGCCTCATTAATGTTTTAATAGTCTTATAAATAATAAATTCCAAAGTCAACTGATACCATATAAAACTTACGAGTAGTTTAAAGAAAACAATGTAATGAAAATTTACCGGATGCCGACCCCAAAATTGTCAGCGCTATGAAGCAGAACAATTTCATTTTGAAAATAGCACTAATTAATGCTTGTCAAATGAATACGGAATATAAGTCAATTATGCTGGAGGTATGTACATCTACTAACTCAAATTTCTCTCTTCAAGGTTAATAAATGAAACAGTTTGCTTTTAACATTGCATTTAGCTAGTTAAATCACCTGGAAATAATTAATCTGCATTAATTATTATGATAAGATTACGAATTAGATTTATGTCATCCCAGTAAGAGTTAATCCAATTTCAAGGAGTGTGTGTCCATCAGAACGTGTATTAATTGCCATTAGGTGCAATCACACACACAACTCCTTTTTTATGTACCCTGCAACTTAAGTGCTTTATTATTTTGCATACTCGAAAAACTAGAGCAACATGATATTACTTCATTTAGAGCATTCCTCCTCCTAAATATATGCTGTCATTTGTTATTAGATGAAATATCTAGATACTGAAATTGTCATCTGTAAAAGTGGCGGACAATCAGCATCAAATTTTTACACTATCTATGTAAGTACATGTATCACTTTGTTGTGTTATTGTATAATACATACTACTTACATATATCTGTACTTTTCCGGATATAAAACTTTTCTCGAAGTTATAAACTTTGAATAGACCTTGGAATTGGGACCTATTGATCTATATATACTATCTGTACGTAATCCTGATATGGTGATCATGTGAATGTAAAATGTTAAATTAAGTAAGTCATATAATATTACGATTAACATATATTTTGAAGCACTTACGGAGGTTGATGTCAGTTTGCAATGCATTAGCACTGACACTGGTTTGTGCTCACTACTACACCCCATGCATACCTACTAGGGCTGTTAAATCCGCCATAAAATTCTCAAATCCGGATTTCGGATTTAAATCCGAAATCCGGATTAAATTCGGATTTAACAGCCCTAATACCTACATGCTTTCCTGATAGGTATTAGCTTTGTTATGCATAGCAAATATAATCCTCAAGCAGTACAAACTGAATGTTAGGGTTTCCCCTTAATTCTGTGTACAGGCAGGCTTAATAATTTACATTTTAATTGCTTTGGATTTGCAGATTACCCATAGAATTCTTATTATCTCGAACAGAAAACACTATTCTAAACCTGTCACATAGTTTCAAGTTGTATAATTTACAATAAATATCAAAGATTGGTAAGATTACAATACTGCAAAAATGACAGATTTTCAGTAGTACATAACTATTTTTCAGTTGGCTTTAGTACCTAAGGAATTATGCACTGTTGATGCACGAGCATATAAGTGATAGAAAAACATGTATAGGTAGTATTTCTTGCAATGATATTGAATGTACCAATTTTTAAAGTGTATGTATTATAAGTATTTAAGCATTCATTTTTAATTACCTTTGTACCTACCTAGGTAATAATTACCACAATAATCTTCATGCAACAATTACGAAAGGACAATATTAGAATAAGTAGATACATTATCATCGATTTCAAACAGCACAATAATATTTGTTTTAACGATACCTAAGTATGCTTGGTAATACTAATATATGTACATATTAGTACATACCTAGATGTGAGATGTGAATGAATTATAGTATACAATATTACTAATAATATTACTACTACTAATTTATTTCTATTAAATGTATTAAGATGTACACACATAAATAATAAATATGTATTCTTTAACGTATCTCTTTTAATCTAATCAGAAATAACCACATTAATGAAATTGTCTGCATAAGTGCAGCTACTTACCTTTACTAGGTAAACGTGTATCTGTTGAAAGCACAGAAAGCAGTTCCAATGTCAAAGTCAAAAGCAATATGGAATAACGCATACAATATCTGTGATATCCAACCTTAAACTCACTTGTAATTTATAGTATACCATTCTACCATTTGTATTGATAAACGTCCTAAATTATTATTATCATTATTATTTTTCTTGTATTAGAATTAATTATTATTTATTAACTATGGATAACAATAAGAATATAAGTATAGAGTATAGCTTTAATAGGCAAATGTCTCTGACTTTATACACGGCAAGGCCACAAATTAAAGTAACTAGCTAAGACTGGCGCTTGTTGCATCATGGCATTACTCATCATTGCAAACAAAATACACCTGAGTATGAGTCTAGAGCCAAGTATTTTATGATTTATACCGTGTAATTACATTTCGTCTGCTATATGATCAGACAGACCATTTACACAAAGTTCTGAACAAAGAAATTTAAACAGAGGAATAGGAAACACCAACGCACTTTTGCAGTTTGATCCTTCAATAGTAGTCAGTATAGAATGTATGTAATATATTATTATATTATACGTAGCTAACATAGTTAAGTGGACTGTGCGTTGAATTATTCATGGAAACTTACAAGAAAAACTGTATCTAGTATTAGTGATGTTTTTATATATAGGTTACATAATATGTCTACAATGTGCCATATTTAATTTGGTATTAGTACAGTGCAAATGAAATTGCCATTCGCGATCCGTCAGCATCTCTGATTAGATTAACTTGCCAAGGTCCTTTAACACATAACAATACTATCTAACGAAACCCAGCCTATGTATGTAGTACTTATCTATATTTAAATGTACACTTAAATACTCAGTCAATTAGTGAGTTTTTCGGGGTGTACTTTGTGTAGAGCTTGTTTTACTCTATTTGAAATTGGAAAGTCTACATCTATTTTATTAATAAATAGGAATATTACATCTGAAACAAAATGGTTTCAGTATCTGTGCTCCTAATTATAGGAGCCGCACTGGCTATCTACTACTTTTTTGTAAAACGAGACAAAAGGATGAGCAAATATCCTCCTGGTAAATACAATACGGCATAATTTTTGTTCATTTTGTAAAATATTATTCTGTGAATAATTGCTCACAATTCTTACATGCACAAAAATACTCTTTTTAGGGCCTATGGGTTTACCCGTTCTTGGAAATGCTTTACAACTGGGAGGTGCGCCCCATCATACATTTACTAAATGGTCAAAGAAATATGGTAAAACCATTTCAGTGCAGTTAGCATTGGATAGGTACTTAACATACCCATAGTAAATTATTCATTTATCAAAAAGGTTATAAAAATGGGGTACAAAAGAAACCACCCTAAATGAACGTTTTTGTTCTTCCTATATAGATGCGTGGTGTTGCACGATGCTAAAATGATAAGGGAATTGTTTAATGAGACTGCATTCAGTGGAAGACCACAAAATGAACTTTTCTTAGCTCTACCCGGGGGGAATTACGGTAAATACTACCTGTGTAATATAAATAAATAAAGAATATTTATTCTACATTGTTGTTCTGTTAGTGTAAATAGCCTAATTTTGAAAAATAGGAGTCCTGAATTCCGAGGGTCCTACTTGGGAATCTCAGAGACGGTTCACTCTTCGTCATTTAAGGGATTTTGGATTCGGTAAAAATACCATGGAACTATTGATTATGGAAGAGGTACGAGAAATTATAGAATGGATGAAAAAGGAGGAAGGGCAGCCAATAAGTCTCAACAGGAAATTCAGTCTCGCTGTTCTGAACTCACTTTGGCAGATCGTTGGAGGAAAACGATTCGATCAACATGACACAACTCTTAATGATTTATTGGATAGCACCACAAAGTAAGCAAGCTGATTGCCAACAGCATTATTTTATACGCTAAATCAAGATCAGTACACATGTGTAATGATTTTTGAATTATTTTTGCTTACATAGGTAAGTAGGAATTACGTTACGTATATTGCTTCTTAAGCGATTTAAAAGTAGCCAACTTATATCTGAATATACGGATCAGTTATGATATGTGTGATCTTTGATCTTATAGAACTTTCAACGAAGTTTCTGCCAATGGTATTCTCATCTTCGCCCCTTGGCTGAGTAAATATGCTCCTGATTTAACTGGATACACAAAATTGAGTTGGGCTGTAGATCAGCTGGTGGCCTTCTTTCAGAAAACTGTAAGAGAGCATCAAGAAAACCCTAGTGAAGATACACCTGAGTCAGTAAAATATATTACTAAATTAAAACAAATACCTCATATAAATCTACTATTTCAATCTTTAAAATTATAAAAATGGCAAATATTTTCAGAAACTTTATTGAGTATTATATGCAAGAATCGAAGAAAACTACCGATTCTCAGTCGTCGTTTTATAAAGATAGTGGAAGTAAGTGTACAAAATGACCTCCCAACACTTTAATTACATAATAAAGTATATGTTGCTAATTAATTAATTGTGAACCTGCTTTAATCTGAATATTTCAGCCAAAAATTTAATAGCAATTGTCGGAGACTTGTTCCAAGCGGGTTCTGAAACAACTTCCACCACTCTTACTTGGGCTGTCCTTTATTTAATTAGGGAACTAGAAGTACAGAAGAAATTGCATGCAGAAATCGACAGTGTCATCGGGAAATCTAGAAATCCAAGTTTAACTGACAGACCATTGTATGCCAATAATACCAATTTCCATAATTAAATATTTATTATTTAATTATTATTATTACAAATTAAAATTTAGCAAAGATAATTTTTTGTTATTAGTATGCCTTACACCGAAGCGGTAATAATGGAAGTGTTGCGCTACTCGTCCATTGTTCCAACAGGAGTCTTCCATCGTACTCTTTTCGATAAAGAAATGAATGGATTTTTCTTCCCTAAGGGCACATGGCTTATGTCTAATGTTCATGCAGTACACTTTGACAAAGAAGTTTGGGGAGATCCTGACAACTTCCGTCCTGAGAGATTTTTAAAGGATGGCAAACTTATGGCCAAGCCTGACGCTTTTATGCCGTTCCTTGTTGGAAAGCGTGCCTGTATTGGCGAAACACTCGCTCGGGACTCTCTTTTCTTATTTATGACCAGTATTTACCAAAGATTTCAAATTCTTCCCGATCCTGCTAATCCTAAACCTACTGTTGAACCTGGAGTAGGATTCTTGCTTGCACCTAAGCCTTTTACAATTATCATGAAGGATCGATTAGAAGCTTAGTAATGCAATACTATAAATCTAATCCCTGTGATTAAAATGTTTCAAAACAATAATTTGGCATTTGAATAGAAATTAGAAATTTTTGATTAATCGAAGAAATAATATCGTGAATTATGATTAATGTTGAATGGAAATTGTGAAGGATGATTATGATTGTAATAAAAGTATAAACATTATGCATAGAACGTTTTCTTTTTACTATTCAGGCTTTTCATACAATTTTATTTAATGTATCAAATACAGTTATATGGCTAAAAAGTCAGTTTTGTAAGTAAATCATTAAAGGGTAAATCACTAATGGGGAAATTGGGAACTTTTATAATCCCAAACAAATACCTTTTCGGTAATTAATTCACCACTACAGCTTGTAGTATTGAATCTATCCCTCTTTCTAAATTTGGTAGTAAAAACATCAAAATACTTGCAGTTACCAACAACCTGGAATAAACTACTAACCATTCCCGGATCAACAATGAATTCCGCACTGTGAGTTGATTCCTCGCTCCATGTTTGAGAAGATTCTGTTTTCCAGTCATGTTTTGTAATAACACTGATTTCTAGGTTTGTTTTAAAATTAGAAGACAAAAATTGGCCTACGTAATCTAAAGTGTAACCTACACTTAGCATTGTGCTGGTTTCTGTGCTGCCACTACCAGAATCAGAATGAGATACGGTTATCCCATTTTTCCTTTCGAAAGTGCATTTCAGCGGAACTAATCCTTCTGAATTGTCACATTCTATAAGAAGTTCCCAGGCGTCCATTGGGGTGCATGTTTTTGCGGGGTTAGGTATATCACAGCATTCTACTTGAATGTTATTCAACGCTGTATCGTCATCTAAATGAAATATTATTTAGAAAAGTAGGAAAATGACTATATACTTAGAAAAAATTAATATATCATTTCAGATTCAGATAAAAAATTACTCACCACTTCCAATGTAACTTTGTACTTGTGTCCGGATTCCGCAAATGGATTGCCTTTGTAAACAGTTTTGAGCTCTGGTCCACGATCCCCAGTTTTGGCCATCCCCTTCGATAATATTCTTGTTTACATTAGGAGTGGCACAAAATCCTTTCATATTATTTGCAGCTGTATTGTCCCCACTTAACTGTTCTTCCGATTTCATTTGAAACCCAGTCAAAAGACCTTCACAGTAAAATACTTGACCCCAATGACCCCATTCGCCGATACTACTAGTCACATACTCACTTACACCATTTTGCCCAGGTGTGTCACAATATAATCTTATCCCATTTAAAGCAGTATCATCATCCCACTCAATATAGGCTTCTGTTTTCAATTGAAATGCAACTGCAAAGGTGCCATTAGAGCATTTGTCCCAAGTACCCCATTCCCCCCAGTTTGTCACAACAGGGTTATAAATAACTATATTATTTGCCAACGTATATCTGCTAGGGTGTAGGCTGAGGTAAAAAATTAATATTATTTTTGTTAACATGGTCAAGTTTTTAGAAAGATTGAGCAGTGTATGTAAGCAGTACAATTTATTTTGTATTAAGTATGACAGAGGACTTCTAATTCTGGTCTTAAGTTGCTACTGATTTGTACTTCATGATACATTATTAGCCTTATTAAATGTATTTATATGAAAATGTAAAACATCCAACTGAATTTAAGATATGGAGTTGTATTCGCTACGTAGAACCAAAAAGTATGCCTACCGAAGTAGATCAAGGTAGTATATTACCTATCTTCATGATTTCGGAGTAATTCAAAGTTTGAAAGTATGTCATGGAAAAACTTTTATTAACTTTTTGACTCATTCAAGTCGAATGCGGTGTTAACAAAGTAAATAGTAAGCTGGTACATATATAGACACCTTAAACACTACAGTACATATAAAATCTGTTTACAAAAAGGATAAATATCTGTATCTGTTTGCATGCGTTTTTAAACTATTCCTCGAATGCGTCAATAGTGAACGAAATTTTTACTAACCTACTTTTATGTAGTTCTTCGATATAAACATCATTATATATAATATGGCATTTGCTAGCCTGCACAATACAAATGTTTTTATTAATGCATAGATAAGAATTCGTGTACCCAACCTACCTAAGTAGTATTATGTATTTTCCTGAAATATTCTTTGTTCCATTATACATATCAAAATCCATACATCTACAGATGACAGAGGAAACAGATACATAATGATGTGTCAAAATGGCAACGGGGCGCTTAGTCTAACTATCTGCGTTTAATTTTTTACCAAGTCTATTTCCTCCGAGGATATTTCACATTCACATAGTTATATCACATTGTTACATATTTAGGCTTTCGGGAAAGCTTGAGTGTTTCTTGTAGTGGTTTGGAAAATGCATTTGCAATTTAGAACAATTAAGTTGCACTTTACGCGAAGTTAAACGAAAACCATGATTATGTATGTAAATAGTCATTAATAACTTTATGACAGAAGTAAAAATTGAAAAAGTATTCACCAAGCTAATAAAAGCCACATTCCAGCATTCCAAAAGCTATATAATTTTCGGATCATTATCCTCAGTGGAGATAGGCTCCTTAAAAAAATTTTTGGCCTGTGCAGTTGCAATGCAGGTACCAGATTCTCAACTAGCTAGCAAAATTGCGATATCGCAGTTTGTACATGTTGCTAAGAAAATTTAAAACAAAATTCCTAGGCAACACGTACAAATTGCGATATCGCAATTTTGCTAGCTAGTTGAGAATCTGGTACCAGTTGTGGAAATATCTGCAGTGGTCACTGGATATCCTTGGTGACCTCATGGGGTACATATATTTCATGTTTGTTTTTAATATTATATTGCGGGAAGGGTACATTTTTATTAGAATCATTCTTTTGGTTGAAAGTATTATCATTGCATCTTGGGTGCTACTTATGCCTTTATTGTAATATTTATATTATATCAAATCTAGTTTTCTTACTTATATCATCATCTACAAGACTGTTAATTTACTAGCATCCTACTTAGCTAAAGTGCGAGGATGTGGGGAAAAGTAGCTATTTTTTTAGTACTATTGGTAGGAATAAATGAAGCTGTGGATATAACTGAGTTAAAAGAAATAGACGAAAAGCTGGATACACTTATTAAAGGTGTATCATGGTCACAATACGGTGAGCCATGCGATGTGGAGGATTCAATTGAAGCCAATAATTTTGTATTCGGTAGGGATGTGTATGCACGTGGAGGGTTCGATAAGAAAGATGAAGCGACGAAACTAACGGAGATTAAGAAAGGTCTTGAGGACTTATTTGCAAAGAAGCCTAAGTTATGTGACGCTTCAAAGTACTTGGAATGTGATATCACTCTTGGAACCTGTCAGTGTCTCAACGATGAATTCCGAAATGTTGTATTCGTTCCAGAGAAATTCTCAGATTTGGCAAAATATACCAATAGCCCATTCACAAAAGATGAAATGATCTGTGTTTTACAAAGAAATAGCTACTGCCCGGCGTATCCAACTGATGTTCTTTGCGAAAAGAGAACTAAATGCTACACTCGTCGTGGACAAGCTTGTGTTGCATCCAACTTTAGAAATGTTCCCATAATTGGCTCCTTCATCCCACAGGTCAGCAGTGATAAACATTTGGATTATACAATTTCAACTTCGGATCCACATTTCGTTATTCATACCCAGGATAGGGTTAGTAATTTATGTAGATGTCAGCAGAATTTCTCGGGAAAATTTTCTCCAACCTTTAGATATATCGTGCTTCAAGTAATTTCATACCTACTGATTACAAGCCTATATTTAAAGTGACAAAACTTTGGTGTTATTGCTTTGATGTTGTTGATATTAGTCGTCTATGAAGCAATAAACTTTACTACCTACACTTGCTTTGCATACATTAACAATCTTTCAATCTGTATAATCTGTAATCTTCGCTTGCAGTTCAAAAATCATATTATATTAAAATTAGTAATTATATTATCCGTGGAAGGATTCTTCTAAAAAGCTAGGCAGTTATTTTCCAATGCATACATATCTATCAATCAGTAAATCCCAATTAGTTCCACGCAATGATATTAACTTATATATTTATTTATTTCATAAAGTGGTTGCAAAAAATCCCAAGTTCGAATTATATGGTAATTCCAATATTACCATTTCTACAGGATTGCAAACAATGAAAAGTTATTTATTAAGCAAAAATATTTTCATGCAATTGGGTAATTATTGACAATTCCACATTATCTTGCGATTTATATGCAAGCTTTACTTTCAGCTTTCAAGACATGTTTACTCGTACTTATAAACGTAATGATATGTTTAATTATGTTTAAATAACAAATTACATGATAGTTTATTAACAGCACAGCTTGTACAATAGTAACTTTGTGATAGAATTGATTACTATAATTTGACATACACAGTTAAACTAGGCTATTAACTTGGACCATATTCGTGGGCAATATGAAAAGAATAAACATTGTATTATTTTGTAAATTATTTTGTGTAAAATTCAATTGAAAGCCCTCGATTACGCTGTTGCTGGCCCTTGGTCCCCAATTGCAATAATCTCATCCATGAATCTTTTTATAGCAATTATCTCAAATATATTCCAACATATTCTTATTAGTGACATAATTCCAAGACCATCAAATGTCCTTACTATCCCTTTGTATATTAATACTGCTAATAGACAAAGAAGTATGACCATCCGGATTATTAACCACGTTTTGCACTTGGAGTGATTTCTCTAAAACAAACAATGCACAATTTTAGATTTTTAAATGCTTTGATGAAACTTGAATTCAATAGCATAGTTTTTTTTGACATTAAAATGTTATATTATTATTGTGTAGTTACCTGAAAAGCCCCAGCTTTCAATGTAACATACAAATAGAACTCAATAAGGAACACCAAAACGACTGCTGCCAAAAACGCTATGAAGGAACCTTGCACGTGAAAAAAATACACCTAGCTTTATTTATTTATTTTTGCCTTTACAAACAAGATCATTAGTTCGTAGTGCATTATTTATTTTTCTACATTTTTATTTGATATAGATATTCATTCTAGAATCGGAATTCCATGCCACTTTTTATATAGCGTCTCTTTATGTCATATTATCGTATTTAATTGTCATATATTTATTGTTAGTATTAGTACACGTTAGTGCGTAAGCAATCCATGATGCGTTGGCGTTGAATGTAATTTTAGTGCTAAATAAATCGCAATTAGAATTTGATAAACGTAAAGACAACCAAAAAAAGTTTCGTAGAAAGCATATCGAGACTGTTTGTAATAAATGTGTGCAAATCTTTTGGATTACATGAGTTAGATGGGTCAAACAGCATCCGTCTTAATATTATGACTTTAAATGTTAGTTAAAAGCAGCAAAAAGAGCCTCCCCGGCGGGGAATCGAACCCCGGTCGTCCGCGTGACAGGCGGAAATACTCACCACTATACTACCGAGGATTGACTTGTGAATTCAATCAAAACAAGTCATCCTCATCAAAGGTGTACCACGATACCCTACATTTAACAGTAGTAGTATATTATCTCATTCCTAGCACTCAGCATCCCCACTCGCACTGCACTTATTCTTCTATTTTAAACTAACACACACATACAAACAACCTTGTTTAAAGCCTTATTTGCTTTAATTTATTTATGTAAAGTTAAATGTTCATTCGTACAATAATTGTTAATGACTACATTCACTACTTCTTTATAACCAAAAATGATATAAATAATTGCGATTTTTGAAATAGGATGATTGCTTAATCGAAATTGAGCATTTTCTAATGCAGTGCAATGATGTGAGATCACTATTATACAATAACAGGTAGGTGGTATCTTATTAGGTATGTAACCAAAGAATTTTTATAAAGATGCACATATATGCATTATTAACACATCATTGCATTGTTGTGTAGCGTGGGTGTATGAGATGAAGTGTGAGTATGAAGGAACATCTAGTATCTAGATATAATATGTATTTATAGTGTGTTGTATGTATACTTACCGTCCAACCTTCCTTCAATGACTATAGCGGTAACCAGAAATGCAAAATTGATTGTAGCAAAAATCTGTGAATAAAATAAAATTACATTTTATTTCTTGTTTTAATTGATTGAAAATTGAAAGCAATAGTATCTTGTATACATAATGATGCAAAATTAGAATAACCGTCGTAGCAGAATAAGCACTTGTGTAAAAATAAAAATATATACTTTATACGTGCAAGAAAGTGCATTGATGAAAAGTTCAATTTGTTTATATAGTAATCTTAAATGTATTTTAGCTAGGAACATTAATATTCAAAAATGTATTAAAATTAATGCTTTAGCTACATTTTAAGAGGGGAAGTATTAATTTACCTAATCCGATTAACTCGACCTTTAACTTTTAGGTGTTTTACTTCGTTTCAGTCAAACTAATCCCTTGACCACAAGCAAGCGTTGCCGTTTTTACATCTAGCTAAGTGTCGTATGAACTTGGACATGCATGAGTTACTCTAGGTAGGTACCTAGGTACCTATCCAGTAATTACATGCATTTGCCCAAGCACACCAGCTCATACAATACATTTAAATAAGTCTGAGGTAAATAAGAGCCGTGTTTGCTGTATGAATGTATACTGAAGTGTATCAAGTAAACTATACATAGTATCCCATTATCCGCATGCAAATTAATTGATGTTGATCTCTGATTTTGAATATGTAGAATATGAGACATTCATAAAGTCTGAATGTGGAATAATTAGAATTTATCGCATTTGGATATGCACACCTTGTCTTAAATTAATATTGTACATGGCACAAACACCATCATTTCAATATTTATGCTTATTCTATTCTGGCATCTTATTCCAGCATATTTATCTATTAATCGTAGTGAAAACTAAAATGGCGACTTCAAATTTTAGATTTATTAAAGGCGAGAAGGGAGGAAATTTGTTAGTTTTAAATGACATTTTATACAAAGGAAGCAGAACAGTAGGTTGTACATCCTACTGGAAATGTAGGCAAGGCTGTAGTGTCAATGTTATAAAAGCTAATGAAATAACCAGCATTGGAAACCAGCATTTACACTTACATGGCCACCAAAAAACTGAAATTTACAAATTGGAATTTATGCACGGTTTGCGCTTAGCCATTTACGAAGATCCATCACAAGGACTTTCAAAGCTTTACAGGTAATTACACTATTTTAATCGAAAGCCACTTGTGCTAATGCTGTAACTTTATTTATGATTACTTAAGTTTTTAATTCAATTGGTAGGAAGGAGTTAATCAAAGTACCTGAAGTCCTACGCACAGAGATGCCACAATATCCTTCCATGAAGAATTCGTTAGTGCAATATAGACGCAATGTGTTACCCCAAATTCCAAAAAATCGATCACAAATTGCAACAGCCAACAAATACAATGAAATGTTTGAATGGACTAGAACAAAAGACGGAGAAAATTTCATTTTATGGGAAGATGGAAAAGAAGACAAAATATTGGTTTAAACTCCTTTCTTTGCACAATCTACTAAATAAAATAATCATCATTTTTACTTAAACTATTGAAATCTGACTTTAGGTACTTGGAACAGAAGAAAATTTGTGCCTACTATGCCAATCAGCAAAGATTTTTATGGATGGAACATTCAAAACAGTGCCAAAAATATTTTATAAGTTATACAGCTTTCACGGCTTAATTAACAAAAAGGTGATTACCATTATTAATTATATTTGTATCATGCGCAAGTAATATTTTAATATAAATTTTTGAACAGTCATAAAAATTAATGCTGTTTACAGATATTTCCATTGCTATTTTGTTTGCTGCCCGACAAATCGCAAGCAACATACGAAAGACTGTTTAGAGGAATTGTGCTAATATGTCGCTTAAGAAACTGGAATTTCTATCCTCAAAGTTTTCAATTGGATTACGAAATGGCTGTTTTTAATGCTATTGGAAAATTATTTCCATATTCGGAAATGAAGGGTTGCCACTTCCACTTCTGTCAAGCAATTTGGAAGAAAATTCAGAACTTAGGACTTAAATCCTACTACAGTGAAAGTAAGACCACTAGAAAATGGTTTAGCAAAATATTTTCATTGCCATTTGTACAACAGCAAGATATTGACGATGCATGGATCTTGATAATGGAAGACGCTCCAAATACACCCACTGTTCAACTTTTACTTGATTATATGGTAAATACTTGGTTGGATGAGACGCAGTCATTATTTAGAAGGTATGAATATTTAATATTTAATTATTACAACATTTTCATTGATATTTATGTGAATATTATATGTAAGTCTATACAGTTAAAAATATTGGCTATTTGTACAGATCAATATGGAATCATTTTGCTACAAGGTATCACAGAACTACAAATGCGCTTGAATCCTGGCATAGCGGTTTAAAACGAACACTGCAAAGATGTCATCCAAACTTATTTGTATTTGTTGAAGTCCTTAAGGAAGAACAATTATGTATTGCCGTTAACATAAAATTGGTACTTAGAAATGATTAAATAGACACAAGGACAGCAAAAAATATTAAAAAGGAAGAAAATATAAATAATTTTAAAATTGAATATTTTAATAGACAGATCACTTTACGCAAATATATTAGTCAATTAGGTAGATATACCCCGAAAAAGTGGGAAAAAATAGTTTTGTTTATTAGTTTAGTCCAAATGTGATAGAATGTAATTTAACTTTAGCTCCTGTACTTGGAAATTACTATTCCAAAATTGCATTTATTTATTTTAGTATACAGTACATGCTTTTAATTGCATGCGTAGTTCTGACAATACACAAATAGAAACTCTTTTGGCAGTTTTAGTAGAGCATTTCCCTTACGTAGTCTTTGGTAATTTTAAAATATAATTTGTAATAAAGTAGTCCTTTAGAAATGACGTAGAAATAATTTAATAGAGAGACATTTTTTTAAAATAACAAATAATTAAGTAGAAATAATTTAATAGAGAGCCATTTATTATATATTCTTATTAATTGTAAATTATTAGTAATTATAAATTCTGCTTTTGCAAATAGGCAATACCTGGGTCTATATATGTATATGTAACGGTATGCCATGCAATGAACAAAATACATACAATAGTAACAGTGCATTAAACATTTGTAGGAGGTTGTAAAGTACCTAACCGAACAATAAAGTGCACTTAACTTATTTAAAAGGCAACACTGTGCTTCAAGTTTTGATGTTTGTCTTATTTTGGCTACCTGCATGCGGTAGTGAACCCTTATAAGCCTTTAACCCAAAAGGATTATAGGTAAATCAACGTAGACCCGTAGCCGACAACTTCGGTCGACATTGAACGGGGTTCGGGGCTACTAACTACTGGTTTATTGTCACCAAGAAGCACGACGTTATTTGCCACTAATTCCCATTCAAAAGGAATTTCCTCAGACTCATAAAGAGCTAATCGTAAAGTTTGTGGCATGTAATTTTGCAACACATTAAAGTTAATCACTTGAGAAATTAAAACTTTCCCATTTGTGGTCAATTTCGTGGTTTTATTATGATTAGGCTCAGAATCACAACATGATGAGGAGATTAGGATAACTATTATGGAGGATACGATTATTAAATTGTTCATCATACCTTCTAACTCTAACATCACTGATCTAATGAATGTTATAATGTAGCAAACTTGCCGGCTTTGTTCAGCCCTGAAGATTTTGCAATATAAAAATAAAACACAAGTTGTGCACCCTCCTTGAGAATCGTTTGATTAATTTTTGAAAAAAGTCACGCAACATTTGTTAAATGTGCACCTAAAATTTGGACCAGTAGACAATAAATAACCATATCTAATCCTTTGGGCTGGGCTGGGCTCTATAATACCTATCTATCGATAAACAGCGTCTGGCGTCAGTGTCACACATTGTATCAATTTGCATTTAACGTCAACTAAGGTAATTATACAAGATATCAGAGATTATCCCTGTTAAGAAAGAAAAGATAGTTGCTTTGTTAAATATTTAAAGATTGCATGAACATTGAATCTGGTTTTGCAAATTCTGTAAAAAGTTATACTATACGTAAATGGTCTGTGGTTAAATGGCGCTAATAAATAAGTCAGGGATTATACCCGGGTGGTAAGTAATTTGGGAGTGTCGCGTATTTGGTGTACTAAACAGAATTTACCAGATCGATAAATTCCCTTCATGACACTAACTAATGGATAAGACAGGATTGACTATTGACATGGTCTTAGAATTATTATTCCTTAATTTAGAGCACCTATTACTCTTGAATGTTGTTTGTTAATTAATATTGGACTTGAATAATATGTCATAACCTCCTTGTATACCTAGTTAGTATCAGGAATATCGAATATCCAGCCGTGTTCGTTCGTCGTTCATTAATTCTCAATAAATAGAGCACACCCATTATTTTTGTCACATCACTTCGGAAATTAGAACCCCATTTTGTTGTTAGTTTCGGGACTATAGTTAGTATATTAAGATTAGGACCAGAATCACGAAAAGACTAGGAGTCCACATTGTTTTTATTATATTTTCTATATTCTAGACTTTCGGAATTTTGCGATATCGGGCTTTGCTTATATAGATCACCAAACCAACGAATCTAGGACATCACAGAGCCCAATCAGCCCAATATCGCAAAATGCTAAAAGATATCTCGAAGTTGCTTGAACAAACGTTTCCTTTATTACACTACTTACAGTTTCCTAGATATATTCTTCTACACATTACATTCCAAAACCTGGAAAATACTAAACGCAGGATCAATACTACAATAATGTTGTTACCGTTTCCATACTCCAAATTATTTAATGTGTTCCTTCCTTAACGCAGCCTGGATTACAATATTATAAAATGTGAAAGTCGCCTTTTTCGTATTTATTAATATATGTACAGGGTCGGTCATTTCTTGTGACCCAGAGTCGTTTGCTAAATACATGTTTTTCGAACCTTGTTGTGTCGGTTCTAAATAATTGTCTCCATTATTTAGAACCATGTTGAATTTCAAACAAAAATTTATTAAATATCTTTTAAAATGTCGAATGTCGTCTGGTATTTTAATCTTCCAGTCCCCTCCCACAAATGGGTTACATTTGAATGAACTCAAATGATTAAAAGATTCTTAAAAAAAATATAGGTGATAATTTTTGTAAGCAAAATTACAAAAACGTCCCAGACCTACCAAACGTTTGAAACACAGAAAATGAAGCATTGTAATTTAAAGCTATGTAGATGTTAACCAATTTAATTGCACTACAAAAATCAGGCCACCATATTTTCAAAAAGTACAGAATTTTTTCGAAATGAAATAAATAGAGCTATCAATGGTCATATCTGGAGTGTACCTTACATATTCGGTCTCGGTGAATGTAGATATAAATTATTGGGAGAAGCAGATGATTAAGTTATAATCTAGGTTGGGCACAATAGCTTACCACTTAAATATCAGCAAACAGTTAATACATAATGTAATACATTTCTCAGTATGTAATATGAAATAATATGTAATTCTCATAAGAGGTAAGAAAATAAAATAAATTTTATTTTTCAATGTAAATTTTTTTGAGAACAAGCACTTGAAAATTTAATTTAAATCTCTATGGCAATTATTATTCACGCCAAGACGCCAATAATTTATTTATGTGTGCTGGTTAATCGCTAAAACATACGGCGGGGTTGCGTTTGAGCTACTCATGAAATGAACACTCTCGGTTCTCAATAATCCAGGGAGTGGATTCAGGGACTATTTATGACCGTCATAGCAACTAATTCGGGCTAAATCTAATTCACAATTGTGAGA
>JAQFYC010004251.1:0-17795 GCA_034694165.1 Tomocerus mixtus | reverse complement strand
TAAACCACTATATTGTAGTACTGTGTCAAGTGGCAATCCTTAAATGTAAGGACAGTTAATGAATAAAATTTCATTATATCATCATTATCAATAATTTAATATTGTACATCCTTTTCTCTTTTCATATTATGTAAATACCAAATGAAATTCTCTCCCTCGATTCGATATCTTCGTCTGGGGCCAAGGATGGTACATTAATATTTGGATGATCTGTCTAGGGGCTGTATCGAAGATCGCATAATATGTTCATCTTATACACACACATATATAAATGCAAATGTTTATCAGATGACTGAGTAGTTGCTTTGCAGTAAACTCGCAAAAGTTTTAGTAATCCGAAGTTCTTCGTCATCATTACTTAAATACTACGACTCACGACTGTACAAAATGGTGAAAGTATAAGAAACGAGAAAGAAATATTGAACATTTACAAAATTAAAGGGAAAGCAAGAAAGCGGGATGGATCAGGGGAAAGAAAGTAAAGAAAGCACGTCGACACAAAGCAAACTTGCAATCACAATGCGCATGACGAAACAAGGATAGGAATTTTGCTTATTAGTGGCCCGAGCTTCAGCAGCAAATTAGTTGCTGTTTTTGTTTTTGTTTGGTATAGGTATAGGAAGGAAGTTGAAGTGAAGCACGCTACCAGCGAGCACGTGGAGTGGACACAATTTCTGAAAACGAAATCTTAGTTAGTTAATTGTAATTGTTATGTAGGACAGGCCAAAGTTCAAGGCAACCGAAGAAATTGTATTTACTTAGCTGTCGAAGAATACACGTCACCAGTCACAAGAACCCGAAGTGTTTTTTTGCAAAGCAAGTTTGAAGGTAAGTCATTTTTTGTCGGTCATCGGTGTATAATATAACCTTTGACCTTCTTGTTACTTTTAAAGTGTAATAAATATACAAGTGCGCCCAGTATAGGTATAGAGCAGGCAGACCAGAAGCTTTCCCCGTTATGAAACAGTCAATATTATTAAAGCCCCCACTTCTGGGGAAGTGGAATACCTTTGGGCCCGGTAGCCTTTACCCCAACCTACAAATAGCATATATTATTCATTTTAGTTATTGTAGCCTTTTTACATTGAATATTTATATATTGGAACAATGATATTAATAAGAGCTTTTGTTTTCGATCGAATTTATTAGACAATCGGATTAACAATTAAGATGAGCACCCTCAGCAACATGGAATTGATACGCAGTAGCCGTCGTTTGTCGCAGAGATTTGTAGAACGGGAAGCAAGGAAACCTAAAATGGAAAGTATGAGTTTCCTGGCTCAGCCTAAGTTCATCCCAAATCCGGAAATCAAACCAGAGTCTGCACGGCCTGCAGTTTTAGAAAAGCCAAAACGGGGACGTGGGCGACCTCGTCGTCCGACTCCAACGGAACCACAAGAGAAAGTTCAAGCCCAGCTTGCTGATGTTGCAGCTTTCATTGCCGATGCTGATACGACAAAACTGAATCCGTGCTTGTTACCAATTGATATGATTAAAAGACATGCTCCTGTAAGATTGCCATTTTAATATAGTATGAAGTCAATGTCTCACAATCAGTTAATGTCCCGTTATACAGTTGATCATATTTTTCTTTCTCGCTTACAGGTTAATCATTACGGTCATATGGTGGATGACTTGAATATTACTGGAATCGAGAAAGTGAGACGATTTCCTTCTTTCAATACCACGCAATCTAATTTGCTGCCATATATTGACGAAGGCGATAGCGACGTGGAGTGTCTGGATGGTAAGACAGTTACAGCTAATAAGTAATTGTGCAGCAACTCGTGCTAGTTATTTGGCAAACTACTTTTTTTACTATACTGATCTATTTTATGATGAGTTGCATTTGCAATTTAGTCAATGTTAATGCATACAATTTACATTAATTGCAGATGAGCAGCTGGACGAAAAAGCCGAGGAAAATCCGTTTAAGCAGATAAAGCGTGATGCACTAGATGAGGATATTGAGCCCATCAAATATGAATTTAAAAGCTTATGGCAATATCGTTTACCTAGCGACATTACTGATGAACCGTGGAAACACAATGTGGCCAAGCCTGACTTTGTTCCTGATGTGCTGTCAATTGTTGCTTCGATGTTTGTGGGACAACGCATTGATCTAAAAGAAATTGCGATGAAAGCACGAAACATTGAGTATAATCCGGACCGATTTGCACCGTTGATTATGCGAGTTCGTAACCCGAAATCCACCAGCTTAATTTTTTCATCTGGAAAGATGATCGTTACTGGAACGCGATCTGAGGCTGAATGTAAATTGGCTGCCAGGAAATACGCTAGAATCATTCAGCGTTTTGGCTACAGGCGTGTTAAGGTGTTGAATTTTGAGATCCAGAATATTTCAGCGTCCACGAACTTGAAGTTCCATGTTCGGCTCAGGAATTTGGCACAGGACCCCCGATACAAGGGAGTTGTCAGGTAAGAAAAAAGTTTTCCTATCGTATAATAATTTGAACAGTGGTAGTCTGATGGTAATCCACGATGGTATCCACGATAGTAGTTGAGGTCTTACCTTATATCCTTCCTTCGGCTCGGTTATTGATTAAAAAAGGAAGGAAATTGGTTTGAATTTATTAATTCAGGATTAAATCATAAAATCGTTTGTTCAAATTACTAATCACCACTATGTATTCTGCAGAATACTTTAGTAGTTGAGAGATAACTATCCGTTCATTGTATAATAATATATATATACACTATTAGTATTGTATAATTTACATAGTTTTTAATAATGCTATGCTCTGTTGTATCTAATTACTTTTCCAATTATGACAATCTTCTAGTGAAGACTGTACATTATTCCAATAAAAGTATATTTCTTCCCTGCGGACTCATCTTCCAAGAATACCATAATAATATAATAATAATATAATATACCAAGAAAAAATACACCGGTAAATATAGTAATGTGCACTTTATTTAAATAGTTATGAGCCTGAGATGTTTCCGGGATTGGTTTATCCATTGGAGTATCCTAAAGTCAAAAGTATTATTTTCTGCTCTGGAGCTGTCCTCATGACTGGTAAACCGAATTTTTAATATTAGAATCGCCAATTATAAAATCACACTATCACACCGTAGCAGGCGCGTTACGAAACATTAATGAATTTTTGTGTTTTAGGGGCGAGATCTGAAGCTGAGCTTAAGCTAGCTTTAGAAACAATTTACCCTGCTGCAAAGTTGTATGGACATTAAAATGTGTGATGCAATATGCAATGTAACAATTTTCTGCTCTGCAGTTAGACGATTAAATTATAGTTAGGATTTTGTTACAATTGTTGTACAACACAATAGTAAAGTAGAGTAGAATAGAAAATAATGTAGGTAGTTGCTTATAAATTATATTTGTAACCCCTATTCAAGTTATTTTACTTGTAAAATTTCTTACCTTTTTGCAATTAATTTTTTTGTACAACTTCATATTATTATTTAGTTCGACTTATTAGACATAATTTGACCTGGTGAACTTAATGCAATACATGTTGTATTCCATGCAATTAATTTTTTATGATACGGTGAACTATGAAGCATAATGAAGTTAACTTAATTCAATCAATACATGATGTAGTTCTACTAATTAATGATTAAATAACAATGATTAAATAACCATTACAAAAATGTTAACTTGCTCGTTTTCAATTTCAATGAACAGTAGTGTAGTAGTATTAAATTTATTCATTTACTAAATACATTTTGTTTCGACTAAGTGAATGGGGGTGAACCAGGGCTTACAGAATTTTGGTGCTTAAAATAAAAATAGATAGTATTGCATAATAAAAAGAAGTCAGTTTCGTTGCCGAACTGCACAGTTTAGGTTTAGACTTCAATTCAGTAAATCCTTGTTTGCATTTGCATTCGCTTTTAGAGCTAGATTCCTTAGCTGCCGCGGCGCAGTATGCATTTTTAACGCAGTGTTGAGACCAAGTAGTTTCTACATTGGAAGTATGAGAACAATGTGGCGATCCCACTGTAGATTGACAAAACATCGTCTTCTCGTCGAAAATCTGTTCCGATGGATGTTTGCATTCGCATTTCGAAGTAGAATTGTTGCACTTCAAAAATCTGTCGGTATTACAAGGAATAGATCCAACACTGCAGTTTCCACCGTGAGATGTATAGCAAGTTTTATTTTGCGATGAGGAGAATCCACTTCCACAGTGACATTTTCCATCGGACTTGCATTCAAGATGCAAGTTCATGTCACATTCTTTACTATTTGGAATACACGTTTCTCCGTGTATTTTATGACCTGGGATTTGAGAAGGAAGAGATGTAGTTGAATGTGAACCGTGCATGTCTGGGTTTCCACCATTGTGACTTACTGCAGCCACTGAAGAAAACGCCAGTTTCACTTGAGAGCAAAGACAAATGTAAAGAAATGTGTACAAAAACAATTTAAAACTCATCTTCCTAAAGAAGCTAATGCTCCTGCTAGAGTTGGACTATTTTTTGTATTGCCTCAGATTTTAAAACTGTCTATTTTGGGAGAAATTGAGTTGTTTCGGGGCTGCAGCTATAGACGAACTGACTGACAAATTCGGTAGGCTAGGATCGGATAGGAAACTAATAGAAAATAAAATTAGTCTCTTTAGGGGCCACTAAATAGACGAATATTATGCGTGTCACCACTTTGTCGATTTCACAGCCACCGTGGAAGATTAGTACTAGAATGCAAAATCACGTCTTAGCATTTCGACTGCATGCAACCGTTGTAGAATAGGCAAATGCATATTAGTATGAATATGAAACGAGAAGTATATTTAATCAGACATATACATAGTCATAGTTTTAGTAGGTTAGGTACTAGGTACTCCACTTATATTTAAGTTATTCCAATAATTGCAGAGATCAACACGAGCAAATCTGTAATGGTAATAATTTGAAGATATGAGATGTTATCTCAATGAACACGCGTTGTTCAATACTAACTGAGTTTAACATACAGGCATAGGAACAAGAATGTAGTGAATTACTTTGTCATAATTACGTTTACGTTGCTAACTTTTAAATTATAATGAGGTATTTAGAGGGACATCGAGATGGAGGATATAGTTAATATTCTATATTAAACACACATGACCGTTATTCCAGTCCTCTTGATAATTATTCTCTAAATTGTTATGCAAACTTTGAAAAACTGCGTAATTGTAAACGTTTTATTACTTCCTTCCTAATACTTACTTGTTAGTGTTAAATTATTATATATAGAAGGAAAGTTGAAATATATGTAGCAAATTTTGTGTATAAGATGTGTTCGCTACAAAGGCAAATCGTAATTGATTTGTGTATGTAATTGTTCTTTTTTTGCACAAGGGACATTTTAACTTCAGTAAATTGTAACAAGGGCAAAGCTGCATTACATTCTGAAGAACAGTACTATAGTCATAGTACTTATAAGTAACGTGACATGACGCGATTATGTTTGGTTCATTAATTTTATTTTTAATGTTGGTAATCAAAATTCTTTAGAAACCTTGGCCTGTATTTCTGCACAATTCTTCAAAGGCTATTTCCTTACATACTTTCTTGTAATGAATGTAGACCAGTAAAGAATTGAATTATATGATTATGCAATGCAAAGTAAAATTCAAAGATGAATTTTGTCGAAATATAGAAAATTACTTACAACATACGCAATTTTACTTAGCAACTTATGAATCTAGTAATCTAGTTTAGTTAAATGGCAATTTTTGATTTTTAATTCCCTACCAAAAAATGAGATACGACAATTTATTGTAAGTATATTATGCTATAGATGCTATACTACATAGTATCTAAATGTATGTGTAGACTAGACAATTATTACTCTTCTGTAGGTAGTTCGACAAGCCTTGTCTATTTATAATATAGTATGTAGGTGACTAAACACAAATTATTTTGAAAAAATGGTTCGCAATTATTTTTGTTACTTTATGTATGAAAAAATTGAATTAGCATTATTGAATACTTATTTATTGGGATTAGGCTACACAGCTCAATTCTTTTTATAGTACTTAATTAGATTGGCTATTCGTGTAAATGTAAATAAGTTGTATTAATTTGTTCAAAAAATGTATGTAACAAAATTACTTTTATTGCAAATTGTGTTTACGTAAGAATTTTTAAATGAGCTGTACAAATTCGTGTAGGCATTTATCATTTATATTTTGTATAAATAAGTAGTAAAAACATTTAGAATTTAACTTATAGTATTGATGTTCCACTGCTATGTATTTAAGTAAATTATGTAATGGTAAAGACTCCCAGATAAAAATAATCCTCATCCATTGCTGTACCATATGTATAGTACAGCACAGTATTCATCTATTAAATTGTATGAAAATAAGTGTAACTATTTATAAAGTTGATCTGTAAATTATAGCTTTAGCTGTCGAGTTTTTGTACAAAGTTGTAAAGCAAGGTTCAGTTCAGTATCGGAGTTACTAAAGATGTGTATCGTAGATTGTTGGTTCAAGATTCAAGTATGCTTCCTTCGTGAAGCTTTTCTGTACACTAAAACAGAAAAAAATTAAGAGAAGCTCATAGCTCATAGTTTTGAAGTGTAAAAGAGAGACGGAGAGTAGAAGTTGTGTAAAGAGACTATCTAAATAATATTGAGTTGCGCTCAATCCCGCTTGTAGATCGGTAGCAAATTCAAACGGATATCTTTTTACTTGAGTAAAAACAACTCTTGGTGTTTGGAATAAGTAAATATGCAAAGAGTAAGAGTAGCAGAAGCTAGAGCAATGTAAAATTCAGTTAAAGTTAGGCTCACTTCAAGGTGATAAATCTTAATTGTCTTGGCATTTCTATTGAAATTCGAACCTTAATAGTAATTGTGAGAAACTGAGAAAGCCTCAAGAAAATTCTGACTAAATAGGAACCCTTATTATGGAACTGTGTGTGTCATTTAGTTAGCAGTGGAATTTTTGTGCAGTGTTGTTGTAGGACTACATACGTACAAGCATTTAGTTGAATTATATTGCATTTATTTCACATTTCGATCAAAATGGAAGAGGAATTCATTAAAAAGGACAACCACCATCGGGAGATGAATCGCCAGTATTATCAAAGAGAACTTCGGTCTTTAGGTAAGAAAAATGGCTGGCTATATTATAATGTATTCTGTTCTATAAGGTTACGCTACAATAATGCTAATTCTTGGTTTAAAATGGAAGCTTTAACAAACTTGAATTTTATTTTCAGAACTTATAGCTTATGCTGAACTAATATCTGCTGTCCGAGCATCTGGATCATTAGATGATGGGAAGAAGAATGTAATAAATTTTGTCAGAGATGCATTTCGTATACCAGAGGAGAGACATAAAGCTGAAATACGAAGAGTAGCATCAGACGAACGCCTTGGCCTAATTGCAGATATGTGAGTTGGCATTAATTATTTTGCGTTGTACCTTTAATTGGGAACGCTGTTGGCTAATAATGACGCTCAATTTGTAATTATTACGATTTTTAAATATTTGGACTTTGTGTACCATGTATGTGTGTTGTAAGATGTGTAGTATGTTGAAATTTGCTATAATGCTAATGTAATTTGTAAATGATTGCAGGGTTAATGGAACAAGTACATCTCAAGGTTGGGCAGACGAGGGTTTTACACAATTTCCTACACTTCCTCATATAGTTAAATATATTAAGGACCAACCTCCTGACAAACTAGAAAGTGGCTATGATAGGAGCAATCAAATAGAATTTACTGATGTTGATGAATCGGACCTCCCTAAGCATTTTTTCGACGGATGGATGAAAGATGAAAACTTGCAGCCACGATATTTTACGGAAAAGCCGAAGGGAGAGGATTTCACAGAATTTTCAATAAAAAGCGAATCAGATTCTTCGAGTTCTCAATCTTCAGAATCTTCTAGTGAAGATGAATTGCCTGCCCTGCGTACAGTTAGAAGACGAGGTCCAGTGAAACGTAAAATTGTTGCCCCTAAACCCAAAATCCAACCTTCTGCTGGAAGAGGGAATCTTTCACCTGATATTACTGATATTACTGTGTCTCCAATTAAACGGGAAATTAATAGAAGTCCAGCTAAACGAGGCCGTGGAGCTAAACGTAAAATCAGTATTGGAAATCGTCCGCAGACAGTTACGAAAATTCTAAATAGACCGTCAGGAAGGGGCAAAAGAGTGAAAAGTTTAAGCAATCCAAGACCTGTTGAAAGGACATCGTCTGGTGAGACTCCAGATGAAGATATTCCAATGAAGAGGACGAAACCAGACGACGAAGCGAATAGTACACAAATTAGAGGTGGTGGCAGGGGAAGAGGATTAGGAAGGGTGAGAGGCGGTCGTGGCTTAGGACTTCGTCGCGGTATGGGACTTGGTCGTGGGGCAAGTGGTCGTGGGGGAAGGGGACGTGGAGCCAAAAGGGAAAGCCGTCCTGGAAGTCCGGATAAAGCGTCCACTGTTGCATCTAAGCTGAAAATTAAGTTAAATAGACCTTTTAAAGCGAAAATTAAAAAGCCTATTATCCCAAGCCCTGTTGGAAGTCGAAGGAAGAGTAAACTGAAAGAAAAACCTATTGACGATTTAATTGTTGAAATGAGAAATTATGATGATCATGTCGGCCGATCTTTTATACAAACAGAAATGAGCATGAAGAGAATTAATAGCAACGACAATAATTTAAATGACCATTCGGGCATGGAATCTGATTTTGACTCAAATCTAAAGGAAAATTCTAAATGTGGCGACGAAGCTGACGACAACACTAGAAACTCTATGAAATACAGTGACGACGATATCTCTAAAGCAAAGGATAGCACTAACAAGCATGTAACAGCACCGAGTAATAATAACAATGAAGACGAACACCTGAGTCAAAATGACAAGGAAAGCTCAACTAGCAAGAGCGACTCTGAGAATTCTTGTTCATCATTTAACAAACATGGAAGTGGACATGATTCCCCAGTAATCCTAAACCAGGCGCCAAATGACCCACTATCAGAGGTAGTAATAAGCAGTAGTGGAAGCAACAGTAATCATAGCAGTAGCAGCAGCACCACTGACGATAATGAAGAAAATGAAAATTCTTCGGATACTGATCACCCATCTGAAAGTAATAAAACCAGCGGACCTAATTCTCAAAACCAAAATCAAAGTTCCAACAGCCCGATTCCCCTACAGAGTATAAATTCTCAACAATGCACTGCCCCAGCTAGAGAATTGCCAAGTCCTCCTCCCATTCAGAAGCCAATAAGACATAAACTTCCTGCTGGAATCAATCCTTCCCCTGGAGTTATTATCCAACAGCCTAGAAATCCACTTCCAGCACCCGTATTCAGTACTAGCTTAAATATGAGCAGTTTTCACAAGAAACGGACCAAGTTGATTGCCAATAATGTTGCTGACGGGTACAATTTACATCTCCCACCTGATAGCTCAGCATCTGGTGTTCCACCAACTGTAGCCACTGCTTCAAGTTTAGCCACCAGGAGACCGACGATCATAAGTTCAGCTGGAGTAGGTGGACTTTATTCAAACAACCCTGTACTTACCCCAAGCGGCAGATCACCCGGAATTCTGCATCAAGCAAGAAAAGCACATCCACACATATTGTCCACCTCTAAGGCTCATCGAAACTTCATTCCTAATTCCAACAGCAATACCAATAATTTAAATGCCAATAATATTAGCTTAAGTACACAAAGCCAGAGCATTAATGTCTCTAGTGTAAGTACCAATTGTATTTCTACTATTTCTAATTCTGTACAAGTGCAACAAAACCAGAATTTTTCAAGTGCAACCGCTGCTACCCTCTCGGCTATCAATTCTCTACAGCAGGCATCAAACACTACACCAGTGACTGTCCAAAATTACCAGACACAATCTGGAAATACCCTGTCAATGGCTAATGCGATCCCAATGGGACCTGTTGGGGTAGCTAGGACGCAAGGAACTAATATCATTTTCTTGCAGAAAGCAAGTTCGTCAAGTCCGGCAGGAAATCCGACTACGCTGTCTACAAATGTGGTAAACCTTACTCTTTATCTAATTTTCATAATTTTTAAAATAATTGTAACCATACAAGTATTTAAATATTAATTGCATTAACTTTTTAGTTACCTGTCAAGAATTCTCCACGTGCCGTAATACTCCGTAGAGCTCAAATACCCCGTCAGGTACTTAATTTAAAAAATTAAAAATTTGTACTATTTTTAACCTTTCAATTGATAGCTTGATATTGATAGATTGATTATTAACAATTGATTGTTATGTTATGTGATTGTTATAATGTTTGACTGAAATTTGCACTTTACAGGGCAATGTGATGATTCTGGATGTTCAAAAAAATCAGATAGTAAATGCCAGCCAAGTTCCTCAATTTCTTCAAACCAGAATACTCAGTGGTAATTCTTTTCAAAAGCAAGAAAAAATAATTTTACTTGCTAATTCACAAAATTGCTAGTAGTTAACCATTCTTATCGTACATTTGTATTATTTTCTTACTTTCAGCAAATCCCCCTGATATTTCAATGTTAAACCTTCCTGGAAGTCAGACTGCACGTAAAATAATCCAAGTCCCGTCATCAATTTCATCATCTCCACCTACAGCAACTACAATTACTTACCCAGCCGCATCCAGTATTGGATTAGAATCTCCTTTTCGTCAGCCAGGCACCCAAGCCCAAATTAGTGTGCAAGCATCCCCAATAAAAAAGGCTAGAATTTTTTCACAACCGTCAATAGTTGTTACATCTTCGGCGTCATCAGGTCTTCCATCTATACCAACGGCTGCGCTAAGGACTGCCCTTACGGGAGGAAGCTCAAATCCTAGTGTAGTTACTTCATCTGTTTCGATATCCAATTGTCTTCCATCTCCAGGAACTACTCATATTGTTACTAGAAAAGAGCCACCGCTAAAAACCCCAACTAGTATTCCAACAGCAATTGGTATGATCAGTGAAAGTGTCAAATTCCTAACACGTATATTATATTATTACGCAGCTAAATAATTTATTTTTGTTTTCAGATGGGATAGTTTCCTTAAATCCTCAAATTGGTAGAAGCAATAATTTTACATGTCCAATTGAAGCAGAATTGATGGCAATGGAACGAAATGACATGTACGAAGAAGTGGTGACATCGTCTGAAATTGATTCTAGCAGTAACGGTAGTAAGGCGTCTGGTTTCCCCAAACTTAAAGCAACTCCAACTCCAGCCTCCCAAATTAACATTAGCAGTAAAGTAGATGATATTATTAGCTCCCAGCATTTAGAAAATAATAAATTAGATACAAGTTTAAGATTAAGTAGTAGTAGCGGAAGTAGTACTTCGGTGGCAACGCCAATTAGGAATTTTAATAATGAAGGGGGAAGCTCCACGGACACTGCATCGGAAAACGAGAGTAGTTTTACGTCTACCTTCCCCATCGCAGACAGCCGAAATGCCAAACCAATAGTGAAGATGACAAATTCTTATAGTAGCAATAGCAATACTGTTGTTGTATCGTCCAACATAAGTTTCAAGCAAAATAGTGGCAACGTCAACGTCCTCACACCCCACATCGTCAGCGGAGCTGTACCTCCCCACATTTCTGAAGAAAGCATACAGAGTACGCCAATAACTGAAGATATTTTTGAAGCTGCTTTGAAATCCTCTGGGATTATTTTTAATGATAGTAACCCCTTCTTTGATAATGAGGATGGTAATATTAACTTTCTGATTTAGCTACTAATTCCTTTTCTTTCGTTTTTATGCAATGCACCTTGATTATGCTTATAAATAACCTCCTATGTAAAAGCAACCACAAGTATAATATTTATCTGTCTTTTTCAGAAATAAGTACAAATTCATTTTTGGCTAACATGGACTCTTCCCAGGATCCAGGAGTTGCTTCTCAAGTAGAAGTTATGACACTTGCGGTATAATTATTTCTTACTTCCTTTTTTAAACAGCAAATATTCGCACTAGTGTAATTCAGTTTTAATAATATTGTTTTTTCTTCTAATTTCAGGAAAATGCCGAGTGACACCTAATTAAGTTTATATTAGGTTTTGTGACACAATTTATTGTTCCATATTTTTGTTATACAAGATTAGTACTAGAGTGTCAACTACAGCTAATTCCCTCTGACATACCTATACTATATAACATTTTACATTAATAAGCGGTCGCTATCAAGCTATTTATATTGACATAATGCTTCCAATTTATGTAACGATAAGTAAGGCATGATGCATAGGTATGTAATTACTAATTACGTTAGGAAAGTCTGCTTGCATGGATATTATAAGTGTATATATTACAATGCTATAAAACCAAGAAGGATTCTTAATAATTTATCTTGTCGAAAGACACCTGCTCTCAAACTGCCGATCTTTTTGACGTGTTAATGTTTTTAAATTGTTTAGAAGCATAGATATTATCTGTTGCAAGTTACAAATAATGTATTTATCATATTTTTTAACAATAGCTACTAAGGTTATATTATTATCATGAGCATGGGTAAAGAATTGTGTTGGTGGTACCTCAGATTAATGTTTATGGGATTGTTTTCGAAAGAAAATGGGTATTATAGCAATATCATAGCTTATTATTATTATATTATGTAGCATGCGTAAATGGGAACGAATATTTGTAATAATTTAATTTAGAATAGTAGTAACTGTAGCAGTAGCTCTGTCGAGTTTAAATTATTTTACTTAATGTGACCTGACTTGACCTGACACAAAACATGACATATTGTGTAATATTCAATAAGTTGTAGTTAACTCTTTCGCTAATATTTATTGTAGAATTTTTGACCTACCTTTTGCACGAGAGGGACAAGCGAATTTATATGCATTAAAATTTGTATTGGAAATTGGAAACGTATCAGAATTATTAATTTATTATTTAGTACGTGTGGCGTAACGGCACGCACTATCACCAGTCTCATTTTACAATTACCTAGGTGTATAGGTATTTAAGGCCTAAAAGTAAATCTATACATTTAGTTTCATATGTGGGAATAGGTTCTTTTACTAATGCCCAATATTGCGGTACAAATCTTACCTTAGTAGATTAGCAGTGTGCATTTTTTGCTCCACTAGGAAAGGCGAAAGGTTCGAATTTCGAATTGGTTAATTGAGAAACGGTTTTTACTGTACAGAAATTCTCTGGGATATTTTTCATAAATGTGATGTAGGAGAACATAAACTTGCCGTATGTAATTAAATTAGGTGGCATATTTAAGCTAAAGTAGCAAGATACTGGATACAAAATCATCATTGCACATTAGGCAAAGAGACTTTATTTAATTTATAACAGAATATATTTGTAATTCAGAATATGTATGTACTTTAAGTACATAATTATTGCCCTTATTCCAAATTATTACCGATTCGGACACGAAAAATGCCTCAGTATTTGTATGTAATAAAAATATTGTCTTTAAGTACAGGGATTTTGTACCTATGAAAATTACAATTGTAACTTTGGAAATCTAGCAATAAGTTTCGACGCTTATTTTAAAGCTGTCGCATAAGTGGCTGTAAACGGAAAACCTTACGTATCGCATAAAGTTATTAGCCAAAAATGAGCTGCGGCAGCTTATTACGAAAACTTTAAGAACCGAATTAGTATAATTATAACCCGAAAGTAGATGTATTTCTTTAATTATGTAATAATTCAAAATATTTTGCTGATGATAAACAGTGTTACAATTTAAAGCGAAGTAAATAACTTCCGGTTCTTTGTGGAGATCGGGGTCTTTATTGTATAAGCAATAAAATGCAATTTACAAAATGTCCTGTCGTCCTGCTTATAAAATCGTATACAGGTTTTACAACCAGGAATGTTGGACATTTATTCAATTTGTTCTTGCCGACATTATTTTTCCATATTAAATATGTGAACGTTTTAATTGTAGCAACAATCGTAAGTATTTAGAAAGAAATTATTTTAATTCGTATTGGGGATTTCATAATAAGTATAAGGTAATTTAACAAATACTAGTACCCTTTGACTCTGTTAACAAGCATTCGTTACACAAATGCAATTTCCCCGACGCTTAAATGCAATGTTTAGTTACATTTTACTGATACATTAAATATGCTAAATATCTAATCTAACATAAGTTTCGAATTGCGCAATAACGTGTATCATATTCTCTCGGTTGTAATATATAAAATGAAAATAATTTATATTCTATTTATAATAGTAAATGTAACGGTGAGTTTTTTTTATAGCGCTGATATGTCAAGTTAACCAAAAAACTTTAGTTTATTTTATATCGGTGTGGTTGGGCTGAATTAAAATGTAGCAATGTTCATCTCTGTAGGCATTAAAATGATAAAAGCGAAAACTGATACTGTTTCCTAAGTCAAAATTAGTAAAATTGAGTATTGCTGAGAATTGACGATATATAGTAATGGTACCACAACATGATACAAGAAATAAGAAAATATGGTTGTAATAGCATTTGCAATAGTTCGTGAACTATTGCATAACTCTTTAGTAAGTAATATTAACCGCCTCTTAGCTTTACATTACAACTTCAATTCTGATTTGATTACACTGCATTTAGAGTTATAATTGTTTTAGTTAGAGTTAAAATAATTATTTTGCAATTACTCATGTATGTATGTTATCTTGAAACATAGTGTACTGTATGTAGATGAACGTGACAAAAGATTAATGCATTTGTTATTTGTGTTGTTTTGTTTTAGTGTTATGTTATTCATTTCATATTATTTATTACCTCTAAAGACTCTTATACTTAAGATAGCATTTATCTTTGGAGTATACCGTAATAGTACTATATTTAATTACTTATACATACATGAGATGTATTGTTTTCTCCAGAAGTATAATTACTCCATATATGCATACATAGTACGTTGAATACCTAAGGAGATACAGAAATAGTCTGCTATTGATGTGTTTTTTTGTGTTGCATTTGCATATTATTTTACTATTACTATTACAAATAGTTAAGTAAGTAAGGGAATGCCATGTCTTGCTAATAAATATATAATTATAATTTTAAATACTATAAGAAGCTCCAACCAACTTTATAATGTATTAATAATCTATGTAGTGTCATTGTATGTATAAGAAATGTTTTGGAATGCGAATGTGAGTCATAAATAATTGTAATATATTGTAACTCGACATTCGCAAGCTACTGATTTGATTTACGCAAGAAGAAGAAGAAACGTCGTCGAAAGATCAGAGATTATTGAAATGACATCTCATCATCGTGTGCTGGTGTGATGTGTGGAAATAATGCTACAAAGTAATGTGTTCTTCTTATCCTCGTACTCGTGGGACAAGGGCTGAAGTTAAAAGTCAAAAATGTATCACTTTTCCGTACATAACATCTCCTACATACAAACACAGACATACATTACATATATTATGCACCGTGCATTTTCTAAAGGTACAAATTACATTCTACGATTCTACTATAAGTACGCTACTCTACCGCTATTAATAAACTATTGTATACAATTAGGTATGCATGTTAGATGTAAGTAGTTAATATATAGTTACATATAAGGATTAGATTAGTTTTATCTTTAGTGAGCTGTTATGTACAGTGTACAGTGTACTAGTACTAATCTACAGATACATAGAATATGAATATGGTTATGCATACGGATGTAGTATAGTAAATACTTATCGTTATTATATTACGTATATACATTATATACAATACGCAGAAATGTTATACTGCAAGATGGCTACGTACATTTTGAGATAATTTCAATAAATTCGTACCTTCATTTTATTTTGGTGTTTTATATGCATTTTTACATTTATACACAACATAGTACGTAGGTAACAACGAACGGATAGAAAGAGTACAAGGATTTTGGGAATAATAGTTGATACAGCGTTACAGGAAATTCAAGACTCAGGCAGTGTACAAAATACCTAAGCAATCTACATCTACTTATTATAGCTAGAAAAAAAGCTTTTCAATTGAGTTAAGTAAATAAGATATATTTTAAAAAATCAAAACAAATTAATGTAATAATAATCAATTTTTTTTGAAAACCCTAAAGAATTGCTAAAAATATAAACGTTCTACAAAACTATAATTACTTAGTATACTGAAATTAGTTAACCAACAGAAGTATAACTTACCAAAATTGAAAAGGAAACTTATTTTATGTATCAACATATTTACCTACAAAAGATAAGTATTAGAAATTATACACATTTTAAAATTAACATCTCATTTTTTAAACTGTCTAAAGTACGTAGTGTGTGAGTGTGTGTATGTAGTATGTATGCACCTTATACCCGATAATTATTTAGCGAACCACTGAAAATGGTTAATCAGATGAAAAAAGGTTTCCAGAAAACTATTTTGTTTGTGTGTAAATACAATTTTTGATGAATTCTCACTTACAAGACGTTAAGTGAATTCAAGCTGCATAGTCAATATTGATATTGCCAGCTACCTGTGTTGCAATTTCCCTGTAATATCTGCTCATAAAAAGAAGCAAGGGATATGGATTCTATTTTCTATTCCAGTTGATTACATGATAGGTCGACTTTTTCCCAACTGATTTATAAGCTAGTCATAAACCAGTAAGCTTACTTGCCTGTATTTACATTCAAACTTCAAACCCATAGCATACCATATGAAAATTATACTTAAGGCTAAGAAATATCTATACTATGTATCTAAGCGTAAGGCGTAAGCGTTATTTAAGGGTAGAACAAGCAGGCAGACTAGACTAGACTGGAATTGTGTTCTGTTGCAATAATAATAAAACAACTACCTACTACCTACCTCCTGTACATACAGCAGGTAGGTAACTAAACTCTAAACTGCAATGCATTAGTATTAGTCAATAATAGGACTGGTCTGGAGTCGAGATATCTTAAATATTGCAATTCCTTAGATTATTTAAGAGTTTTGATTAATTTAGCATTTAATTACTTGCTCTGAAAGTAATTGCTACTGTATCTAGCTCGGATTTGGGTTCATGCACACAAGAAACCGAATATTACATCCATTATAACTCTTTACAGTGCAGGAACAAGCCTGGCTAATATTTTTTACATAAAGGTAAGCTGTATGTAAGCATCGTAGGTAGTAGGTAGCAAGAAGGTAGGTAGAGTTTTAGGTAGGTAGGTAGATTCAAAAAGCTTGTAGGTAGAAGTTTTCTTGTTAGGTACATACATAAACTGATTTCTGCATTCTCTAAGCATAGTATACTACTTAAGTGTAATATAGGTAGCTAAATATGCACACGTAGAAGCAGAAGACATTCATAAAATATGCACCTACTGTCTAGCTTATATATCTTCTACATAACTAAGTAATATACATGATGATATTCTAGCATGATAACAACTTAGCTTCAGGATTGCATATCCTAATTGCTATTTTCGAATGGAATGACTTCTCATTCTGTTTGTCTTTAGACTATATATTTATATTTACCATTTATACATTATAGATTAGAGGAATGATTGGGTTAGGCTTTAGTTCACCTCAGGTATGCATTGCACTGCATACAAAGTCAGTATAGTTCCCTTCTTGTTTTAAAGTGCAATGTAATGTAATGTAATGTAACACAGTACAATAGAAAATACACATCGTTTAACAGGTTACTTTAGATGACCCGGTGAAAAATCTCCTTTTTTACAGACGAATGCGAATGCTACGTCTAAAAACAAGAGAGTTACAAAGCTTTTGCTCAAACTGCCTTGGCTAGAGGGTAAATAAATAAATTTTTGCTTAGTTTGCGACTGGCATGGAGTGGATGGGTGCTCCTGCAAAATAAATGCAATAATATGTATGTCTATACTTTGTGCATACATTGTAA
>JAQFYC010004250.1:0-17798 GCA_034694165.1 Tomocerus mixtus | reverse complement strand
CATAACATAACTGAAAAGGTACATAATGTGCCTAGGATGAGTATACAAGCTAAAAAGCACTTTAATGCTTGCGTTGTAAGCTTGACTGCATGACCAACAAAGCATAAAACGAAGGTACACACATTTTCTCTTTATCACTCACACTTCTGGTCTGACTTCATACAGAGTGAGGAAAAGTCAACAACAGCACAACATCTCTTTACAAATTACATACAACACCATACAGATACTACGACAGTTACAGTTATATAGTTACTGTTAGTGTTAATTAGTGTTTTAGCTAACAAGTAAATAAATGTTAGCAGATACAGATAGTAAGGTTGATTACCCACCGAAATCTGAAAGAAAGTGTATTAAATGCATAATTTGTTTTTGCCTGCAGATCAAATCAATCAAACGAGTACTGGTGCTGGACCATCAACTCCTCCACAGTCTCCAAGACTTCCACTTCCAGATATTATCCAATGCCATGCTCAATTGTCGTTCAACTTCTGTACTGCCGCTATCAACAACAGCAACAATGCCAACGATAGCAATTTCAGAAGAAACGAGTTACCTGTTCGAGTTCCTCTTCATCTCCAGCCCATGGAAGATTCGGATGAAGAATCAGTAGATTTCTCCCTTAAAATCGGATTTGAGATTTACCGAAAAACAGGAAGAGACCTCAGAGAAATCGCGGATGACCTTCAGCAGAATTATAATGTAAGTACTGAACATTTTCTGAAATACCTAATTAATTTGTAAGAAAATAGGGTTGCCATTTATTTTGAGCAAGGTATTAAATAGTATAGATACGCAGCGATTTGTGTTGCAGTCGTGGTTCACAGTAGAAAGAGCAGTAAATTGTGGAAAAGCTAAGCCGATTCGTTGACAGGTTTAATTACACGCCTCATTGATATACTAGCAGAGAAGCCAGGAGAGTAGTCTTTAAGTCTGGTCTGGTTCTGCTTTCTATTCTGGATAAGACTTGAAAGTTAGAAGATGCGGGAGGATTTCCAGCTAAAAGTTTCACCGCAATTACTTAAGCTCCTATCCCTTTTGTTTTTTTCTCAGCTCTTCAAGTTTCTCGATTCTGATTGCTTATTTACGTAGGTTCTACATTCTACATTAGAATTATCTTCTTGTATATACAAGGGCTTCGTTACAAATAAGGACTTGCAGAGAAAAGCGGCTTTGTGATGCGTGTATGATATTTCCTATTGTTTTCAATGCTCGTTGAGTTTTATTTTATTATTCGAAGGGATCTAATAAACGATACGATGCCGAGGTGATGTGGCGAGATTGGATTTCTTAATTAAACTTTTTCCCCTTCGAGTCGTACTTATATTATTCATATGCACATACATTGCTGTACATAGTCACATTTAAATTGTTTCTCTTTTGACTGACTCCTATCATAAGCTAGTTAAGCTGATCGCGAAAAAATTATGGTACAAGTAAATCACAACAAGAGACAAAACGCTATCAGATTTTTTCATCAAGAAATTATAGGAGGAGGAAATTAGAAGAGTTTTACGACTGAAGTGTCTGTATAGGAAAAAAAGATGAAATTTTTAACAACCCTAAGTCGTCACATAAAAATGAGAATAACCAGACAGATGAAGCTATTTATGGTAGTTATCTTGTCCATTTGGTTATTCCTGGAACCCCTTTAGTACTCTTTATGCCTCCACTGTGAAATATTTTATTTGCAGTGTAATGCGATATGAAATGATAAGAGAGGATGATACTATCCTCTCAATAAGCTAATAATATTATCTCCATATACTATATACTATACGCATAACTACACGAAATGTTTACAAACGGCAACACATTTATAGTTGCTACTGAATATCTGAAGTTTAGGTTAGGAAAACATTTTGTAATGTTGTGGATAGTTTTTGGCATTTGACTTTACGCACACCACACCAGCAGACCAGCCGGAAACCTTCCTTTGAGTTTTACCCTAGCTAATCTCCGACTTAATGCACACAAAAACTCTGCTTATCTTGGCTCATAATCTAGATTATGGATGAACCCTCGCGAAATAAACTGTTATCAGTTTGCAACTTGTATTTTTATTGCGAAATTTTGCAAAAGCATACTAAATTATATTTTTGTTGTATTTTTGCAGAGGCAGAATAGAAGACGGCATTGTCGTCGCAGCAGACTCCGACTATCATTGGACATGGATTTGATGCTCACGGTAGCTGTTCCTGCACTCGCCCTTCTGGGAGGACTAGGGTTCTATGTGTTCCGCCGATGATCCTAAGTCAGATGTAATCCCAAGAGTAAGAGAAGATATCAGATCAAACCTCGTCAGGTACAGCGTCAACCTCCGCGTTACTGCAAACCTTAACTAATCCAGCCCGGCCGGGTCCAATTCAACAGAAGTTGCCTGAGTCTTCATCACTCATCCTAAAATCTTCAACACTCATCAAAGCAAAGGAGAAGTTCATTTTGGTATTGATATAACCAATATTCACAAAGCCAAGCCAAGCTAAAGCCAGTCTATGTCCAGTCATCAATTATATATAATACCTAACTATAATATAATAAGTATCTAACTTACTACACTGAAGGATGCATAATTTATTTGTGTAATCCATACCGTCAGCTTCAATATTGAACTCACACACCCCGAAAACTTGTGTCCACACAGTTTGCATCTTGTACATACATAATTAGGTATTATCGTTAGACTTTTGCTAAATTAATTTACTTAGCTTGCGTTTGCCTACTAATTACTAATAGTTTGTACTTAGACTTGGTCTGTTACTTATGTAGACGTTATTATATTATTTAATTTAATAATCTAACTTATTTAGTTACTTTACTTACTGTTAGTTGTTTTGTTAGTTAAGGTACATAATAATATAGTTTCATTGCTAAACTATATTATTCAAGTCCGCTATAGTCCATTGTTACAGTGATCTCCAATTATCCTGACGAACTTAAATTGTGTTTCACTATATTCCTATGGTATATTTTGTAGATTTACGATTTACTTAATTACACAGTGGGTTAAATATTAGTATTAGACTGTTGTATTATGTCATAGTGCATTTGTATTCCTATAATATTTTATAGTTTTAGAGTATTAAGTTTTTTGATTCATTCGCTTTTTTGTGATGTGTACTATATTAGTAGGTATAGATATATACTGCTTAGAAACTCAATTGGGTTAAATACGTATTCGTTTAATAGGTATGTAGGTAGGAAGCATGTAGTGTTTTACTTTATTGTATGACTCTACTGATGGTAAAATAGAGTAGTTTGTAAACGAAGAACATATAAATGCAGGGAAACCAAAACTATTAGAATAAGAAAACCAGAATTCTGACTGTGACTTAAAATTGAGCAGATTTACTGACATTATTGAAATTTTTCTTCTAAAATGATCTAATGACCCATTTGTGTTTTGATTAATTGATAAATGCATGCCGAGTGCCAAAAACTCTCTAAATTATTTAGTAGTTTAGTATTTTGTCCTAGTTTATTGTGTTCTCTTTAGAAATAAGTAAGTACTAATATAAGTCTGTTTATGTAATTGTATATAAACATTAAAGTTAGGTAAAAAAGCATCTGTGTTTCGTTTACTAAGACGCTAGCGTACCTAGTAGTTTGTTAACTTAATTGTTTAGTAAGTATTAGTTAACTATATTAATATTATTAATTGAAAGTAGCAATGCCAACCTTCCCCCTTGAATTAGTTGATGAAATGAAGAGGCAGAAGCAAGGCGCTCGCTCATCAAAGCAAACGTGTGATTTTGCCACCCAATGATCTCATCATGTAAATGAGTATGTGTGTATTAGACAGAATCAGAGCCCGTAAGACAAGGAATCCTGATGTCATTTGTTTTTTGGATTCAGCAGTTGGTTACAGAAGTATTTCACAAGGTAAATCGAAAATCGAAGGTCAGATCATGTCAGGTCGTATGTCCCTAGTCATTTGCCCTTTCGTTTCGTGCCGATAAATACTTAAATCCTACTGATTGAGACATTTTCATTTGAGACGTTATTCCTGGTTCTGCAGAAGTCTACTACACTGTACTGTAACTGATAATTTAGTTAATGTTATTTACTTATTTATAACTTACGTATTATTTGATATGTAGTTGTCATTTCGAGTTTAGTTCCTTTATTACCGTTTGTCAGTTCCATACTACCACGTATACTTTACGAAATTTATCGTTAGTTGAAGTTGAAGCAAAAAGAGCCTTAATAAATTCCCTCTCTCAGCTAAAGTCTAAAATTCCTTCCAAAATTAGCAACGAAAATTCTCGAATTACTGAAATGCTAGTGCCTTTTTCAGTTTAAGAAGGAGTAACCTGCATTTCCCTTACGATTAGCTATGAAAAGACCAGACCAAACCAGAGTGCTCAGGCCAGACTCAATTAGAGCAATAAATTGAATTATCTTTGCAATAATGGCCCCGAATTCTCGACGTATCTGTAATCTTAACTGTACTCAAAAATGTCAACTGTCTTTGCCTTCTGTGTATTAAGGTACAGGAATAATTGGTATGTTTAATTATTTAGCAAATTAAATAAAGACATTTTGTATCATTCGATATGGTACTTGTGGAAATTTTGAATTACCTACCAGTCTTTCTACGAAAGTCTTTCACGGTGTTGGCCAACTATGGGTTGACATGACAGATACACTGATCCAAAACCTAATATAATGCTGCAACGAAAAGCTCAATCCGAATCAAATAGAACAAACTAATAGTGTAGTAAAGTAAATGGAGAAAATACACATAAAAATCGAATTAAGGTTAAAAATTACACAAAAAAATAATTTGTCAAGTCATGTCATATATGAAATGACACAAACAATCAATCTGTCATGTCTTCTTGATAGGGAGCCACAGCCACACCGACCAAACTAACTCCTCACGCTCACTTTAGTTGTTGGATAAGATAAACGCGATGATGTGATGTGAGGAGTGAGTATAGTGTAAGTGTAGTAATGCGGTATATAATTAGTACATATTTAAGTTAAGTTAGCTAAGTATAAATGTAAGGCGATAGTATGTAATATTTTGTATATAGCTACTATTTTGTACTCGTTGTTAGTAAGTAAGTAATACAATTTATATTATAATATACATAGTATATATTAATACATAAATCATGGTTTACTAATATAGTATTTTAAATACTACATATTATATCCCATTTCCCCCGATAGTCTTTCAACATTGTAAATAGCAAATACACATTAATATTTAATTTTAAGATCGTGTGTAAATAAAATAAATATGTTTGTACCATAGTTGAGTATAAATTGATTGTCAAACAGATATGTACTTAGCAAGCTTAAGTAGTTGTAACAAAAGTTAAATAAGGAACCAATGTTATTGACTACGAAATACATAAATCCAAATAAAAACAAAGATATAAAACATAATAACCACAACTTTATGTGCGTCTAATTTCATTGTATTCATAAATTAAACTACTGCATTGAAAGTCTGCTCTGCAACTTCATAAAATTCATGTCATATTTTGCATTTTGACACTGCACATTCATGCCTATAATGTTAGCATTGAAAATGGATTAAATTTTTTAGCTGCGCATAATTCAATTAAGTTTTTGAATTACATACTCATAAGTTTTATAGTAGTACTTAGCAAATCATACAATAGCCAGTGTCGATTATTTAATTTATTGTTCTATTTTTGAAAATTATTGGCGATTTTCATAATCTATAGATAACGTTCCTGCTAATATTATTTTGGCCAAGCAACTACTTGTTAGTAGACCTTAATTCATGAAAACAATGCAATAGAAAGAACCCTTAATAAACATAAACCTAAATAGTTAAGATTCTAACCCATTAGTAGCAAAGTAGCAATGACTGCCCCTGCCACGCAGTTAGGAATACTCAGAAAAAATTGTACACAAAACAAAGTGTTCGTCATCCTTTAGCTAGTGAATCGGTTCATTTGGATATTCTTATTATTTACTTGCCGTTGCGCCAACTACACTGTACTACTGTTTTGAGCACTTTATTAGTCATACACCAACACCACAACCACAGCAGCACAGCTTATACGAACCAAGTTAGATAAGCTAACAAACAGTTAAACGATTATGCAATGGAAGTGTAAATCCACTTCATTTACTCAAACAACTGTATATATGGTTTGGATAATAAATTACATACAAGTAGTACTACATAATGCTAAGTTAAGTCAACTAAAGAATGACTCCATGAAGTGTATCAAATATTATATTACTTATAATGCCATAAATATGATGCTCCATATCCAAACCAAAATCAGCATAATACAAAGTAAATGGGCCAGCCTTTTGTTTAGTTCGGACCTGATTAAATCACGTAAACAAGCCCCATTTCCCTTTCTTGCTATACAATTAGGAATCTAATAAGTACCCGTTCATCAGCTCATCAGCAGAATGCATAATCTGATACACTCTTATATTGTTAGCTATGACAGAGCATTCTTCCTTTTCATGTTTATACTGTTAGTCAGCTAATAGAAGGGACGTGCTGAACGAAAATACAATAGTCATTTTGTTTCAGGTAGCAAATGCAAAATATGAACTTCGTAGACCTTAAACCGTGACGATGCGATGGCCAGAAAGTATCAGAGTGCGAGTGTCATGATCCGTCATCTATGTTCTATCAAGAGTCCGGACCTTTTACCTAAGTAAGCCAAACGTAATACGGGTTCTTTCTCGTATTCTAAATTCGTCATACATGCGATTCTACTAATACAGTAATAGAAATAAGTAATTCTCCGAGTGTATGCAATATTACGTTAGAATCTGTTCGTTTAGATACAGGTGAGATACAATTTCGATCTCTTATTAAGGATATTGTTTATAATAATACAGGATTTGTTAGCTTTTTGTTATATTACACATTTTTTCTTTTGTGTACCTTATACACACTTTACAGATATAGATGAGTCACTCAAACATGTTAATTCGTTTCGTGTTAACATAGCACACATAGGTAAGTAAACAGGGCAAGTACCTGTAAACATGCAATATTAATCATAAGTCCGAATCTTTACGAATCTGTCTCGAAATATAAATATGCAACTGATTTAAATACTAATAATAACAGTAGAATAAGGAACAGAAGAATTCTCGATATAAAGCTCTAATCTCCCAGAAGTATAAATTAATAATAATAATCAAATTCCAAAGATTGCCAATTAATAAATCTGTCAACTCAATATGCTTTTACATAGAATGTAATATCATTAATCATCATTATATTACCTACTATATATTATCTGCAATAACGCACATAATACACAAAAAATGTTAGGATGGATCGTTATTTAGGTCATATCTTTCAAATACTTACACATGAAGGTTTTGTAAGTGTACTAATGTAGATAGCTTACCACAAGAACAATATTACGTATGTGGATCAAAATATTTGATTAGCATGAATCACAATCATTGCATAGATGAGCGTCCATATTATGATCACAAAAGTACACGTTGACATTAATGTTCCCAATCAACATTTATTTATAACATAATATTTAACTCTAATCTACAAATTGGTATCATTATTGTTTGCTGAGCTGATGTTATAAAATAGTATGCTTACGTTTCACATTCACGTTATTGGAATGCTTACAAGACATCATCGTTGTAATATAAACCGTGAATGCTTACCAGACTGCTTGTCGCCCGCTCACAAGTCATTTTAATACAGTCCCACGACTACGCGATAAGGGATTTTACGAATATGGCTGAGTGTTATGTAAATAGCAATGTTACCATAAATGGGAATCGAAAGCACAATACCATACAAGAAAGCTACATACGACTATAACTGTTTGGAACAAGGTACATTTTTGTAATATAAATATTACTACTACTTTATTTAGTACTATACTGGTTGGATACATAATCTTCGACAATATCATTTCATGTTATTCATTTAAAAAATATTAGTCCAGTCAGCACCATTAAATATAATAGTTAGCTACCTATTTTATATTACCGTAGTTGTGGACTATATTACTACATGGGATAGGTATAATATTTCAGCGAGTCCATTGCAATACATACGTTAGATGTTTAAGTAGTAGAGCATTTGTAAATGGAAGGTAAGCTGAGTAATCACTATTCATAAATTCTAATACATATATCTACGTAGTACTAAGTAAGTGCTGGATGCTAGTGCTGGAGCATTCATATTTATTGTCATTTGATATTGATATGACTTATCTAATTAGTAAAATTATAAATTCCAACTACCAACGTAGTCAAATTGTTTATACAGGTATTTCTAATGATGTTGAAAATTGAATCATCATTCCCATTTCTTTACACGCGTAGAAATATTTGCATGAATATGTACACCTTGTCATTACTATGCATTGTACAACTGCGTAATTTACTGGCGATAAGACAGTTAAAGCTATACACAATGCTAAACAAAATCTATAACTATTCCTTTTTAAAACGTTTGTTTTTGTGCTACTTTAGTAGGATTATCATTATCAATATTACATTATCATGAAGGACATGAAATAGAATGCTTTTGGCCATATAATTAGAAGCCAATCTTGATAGAAATAATGAAAAAATACAAGAGGAAGTACTTCATTAAATAGGTACCTTTAATACACGTATTAGTATAACATAAGGTCTCATATTATAAAATATAAATATGAAATATGATTTAATGTATTCTTAGACTTACACTTAGCTAATATAACTTAATATAAAGAGCGAGGAATCAGGAATCAGATCGGCTTGTTTTTCTCGAGGCATTTTTTTACAAGTGTATGTGTACCTAAGTTGACGACCAGCAGTCTGGTTCGACGATTCTATTTGCGTTAATGGCTGGTAGTTAATTTGCATGGCATATTCCATTACACTTCGTATTCGCTCGGCATAGTGTAGTGTGAGTAGGATTGCATGGCTATAATAATAACGATCATGAGACTCCCATTAGAAAAATGCTAAGATGTAGCTCGGTAGTTGTAGTTGAATAATGTAAACAGATTTAATTTCTCTGTCGAGCAGTGGTGTGCTAAATAAAAATGTTGTGTTGTACAAATAATTAGTGTATAAGGAATGGGCTTTTACTGTACTATTATTTGTACACTTAGAATAGCACGTATAGGACGTAGTAAAGAGCGTAGTAAGAATTTAGCAAATTGCAATAAAAATTAATGACACACAAAGATGGGCAATGACCACAAAATAATCTGATCAATGCAGTGCTTCCACAATTACAGGACAGGACAGGAATCTGGATAGTATTTTGTTTATAGCTTGTGCTCATTAAAGAAAGTGCTTGTTTATGAAATAAAAAATATCTCTCAGTTGCTGAGAATAATCGAAGGATGATGACAAAACAACATTAATAATATCAGTTAAACGGTTCAGTAGTATTGAGTGAACTTTATTGTGGCTTGTACATGTATTGTCGTAAGCATAATTGTTATTGAGATATAAAGACGTAGCAAAAACAATTATCATTATAAGACAATCCGGTGTACGTGTGGTGTGATCTTTCGCTCATGGCGGAGGTCCAAATATTTGTTGACCTGAAAAAGAACGCACAAGGAAACTTTTATGATAATATAATAACCCGATATAATTTGTGTACATATCAATATACAATTATTTATTTGTTTGTTCCAGCTATCGTTATCTATCACATAAAGAAAAACAAACATAATACACGCGTACAATGTTTCTTATAGCAGTTCTTTAAATAATCCCAATTAGGTAATTAATGAGGTTTACTCCACTCCCCACTGCAATGTCCACACACTACTACAACTACGCTTTACAATCGCTTTACTTCTTCACTCCTGAACTGTACTATTTGTATATATAACGGATGGAAATACACACAAGACAGTTCTTCACAGTTTAAATCATATATATGTCGTAGGCAGTAACACCTATCAAGAGAGAGTACCAATATAGATTACTCTGCCTTGCGGAGGAGAGAATCTGATTGGATCGGATTAAAATCTGAGAGTTACCGCATAATTGTTACTTAGAATCACTAGGAATATATGGTGACAAGCATATCTAAAAATTGCTTAAGATATTGGGGAAGCTCCAGTACCTAATGCAAGCGACAAGATCTCTCAGTTTTATCTTTAATTGATTTAAATGGACCTTTGGTGTACTCATATAATAATCAAAATTATATAATAGGATCAATTATGCTGATGACAAGTATGGTTTAAATAAGCCATAAGTATTCTGGACATACTATGCAATACCTGCTAATACTGTTTCTTAAATATAACAAAGCACGCGTAATGTTTCTTGACACACATTTGTAATGTTAAAGGAAGGTTTGTGTGATCGTTCTTATTGCTTAACCATTGTTGGGGTCCTACTGCTTAGACAGAATTGCATAATATGTCTCCTCCGCTAATCAATATTGGTCTTATCGCGTGATAGATCTTACTGCCTACGACATATTATATGCATTGATATAATGCTATATTCTACAAGTAGCAAATGTTCTAAACCGTAGTTATAAAATAGCTTAAAATATCTCCGCAGTTAATCTTTAATGACGGCAGGACTTGCTTTGGTTTGTACTATATGTAACTAATCAAAGCGACGCAGAAAGGCTGACAATAAAACTAGGGCCATTGATCGTTTAATTAGATTTTCCATAACCACAAAAAACAATATTTACTCTATTACACCTACTATGTACCTTCTATGTACTGGTTAGTTTAGTTAGCAGTTAGTACGTTACTGCCAATAATATAACACTAAATGTACTACATATACATATAGCTAAAAATTATTTATTTATTCATTGATTTTCTATTAGCTACAGAGTACAGGCATATATTATGTACTAGTATTAGATCCAGTAGTCTATTAATTTTTAGATAACGATAACATCCTTGTGGCAATGTGCTGGAATTGGGGATCAAAGGTTGAAAAGTAAGAAGACCACTGAATTTGCACAGAAAGGAGTTTAGGAGTCTATTTTCCTGTGTCCATGCCATGAACAGATTGTCTTATACGTTGATGCAGATTAAGCAAACGTTTTAGTAGGAGGACGGGCAATGAAGACAACATCCAATTAGGTTGGTTGTGTTTTAGACACGAAGCCGCAGTTTAACATATATTTCGCTAACATATTGCATTACGCAATATAAATGTATTATTAGCACACAGCTACTGAACTTGTATACTTTTGCAGTTGCAGTCTTTCAATAACTTATTATGCAAAATACGCGTAGAACGAAACATTCATATGCACACCACAGTTACATAATAAGATAGGTACTTATACAATATATTCTATAATCGTCTACACTGGATTTCATGTCCGCTTTATACAGAATGCAAATGAGCTGCATACGTATAAAACAAATTCAGAGAAAATCTGCTTGAGCTGGTTTGATAATGGTTCGCCTTCTATAAATAAGTAAAAAATACTCCCAACCTAAATTATACCTATCTTTTCTTGTGGTCGTTCCAAAATAGGAAAGATTAAATTAAATGCACTTTGTTTCACCAAAAGTAAAAAATGTGTTATTGAATATTGCACACTTCCTTTAAATTGTCGATAAAATGGCAATCACTAATGATAGCTTTAGTTACATCGTTTAAATACTGTCTACACAAATGTCAACATTTACTATATATTATTAAGGACCTACATTTTGCACGTACATAAGAAACTTCCGCATATGCGACGAACATAGTTAAACACGCATTTATCATGCGTATGAGCATGGCCATTTGTAAACAGCTCTGAGCACTGAATGCATACGATATAACATTTAAAAAAGGTATTATTGTGTATTTGAAGATGTGATATTTTGTATAATAAATAGCTTAGGCATCTTAAGCGCTTTACTAAAGACAGTAGCACAATTTACAGCTTTTTAAATGCTACATTTACACTACGGAAGTTCCTTTCAATCAAATTACTACGCAAAATTTTTTTTACAATATAAATACTATAACACAAATACATATATAAATTACCTAACCACTATTACACTGCACTATTACAAAATTCATTTAGTTCATATTCTCGACTTTGTGGAAAAGAGAGACCAAATAAACTGGATTGAAAGTGTTAAAGTTGATTCATATTACTAGCAATACAATATAAAGCCAACATAACATGTGAGGCTGACTTATACTTAAAATACCGATAATATGCACGCAACGTATCTAGACGGCAACACAATTTGTACGTAAGAGATAGTATGTATTACCTTAGGTATATGTAGTATGAATTGGTATGAATTTATATGTGCATGCAAGTGAGTAAAGTGCTTCAAATGTCTTGAGGAGTAGTTTTTAGTTTAAGTAATGCCTCATTAACCTTTATCAGTGGGAGACGATACAAAAGAGCTCTGCAAAAACTTCATAGATTGGTTTATCTTAAAAAAGAAGCTTGGAAACCAAAGGGCTGTATTTCCATACACCATCCAAACCGTGAGAAAAATCCGATGAAACACTAACATTCGCTAAAAATAGCTACTTTTGAAGGCGTCTGCATTTTAACTGGCTTATTGATAACCGCTGCATGTATCAAATCTATATGCAAGAACAAGTGTATCTTCCGACTTCCGACTGGTACTGCAATGGAGTTGCATTCATATTCATACACATAGAAAATGTAAATAAAGAATACAGAGACTCGTCTGATAATGATTTGAACCCCAAAGTGTTATTAGGGCCATTTAGCCAGATGCTGAGAGAACAATTGGGTAAATAAACCATTACGACATTAGTACAGAGTACAGACTCTACTGTATTCAGTTTAGTTCAGTAGCTCAATGTGGAATCAAACCACGATTAGGTATCGCATCCACTCTCCTACCCTTTCCAACTAGAAAAGTACGAAGTAAGCATACTTAAATAAGTATTTTGATTACATAAGTTTACATGCTTTTGTAATACTTAGTCAAGTATAGAATCATGCTGGAAGCTGGAACATTGAGATGTTCCAGAATTCATAAGTTGTAAAAGTTAAATGATAAGACAACATAAATGCTTATACCTATACTAAGTATATTATGTATTTATTCAAATATATGTACTATCAATGCTTACTTATTTATTAGGTTTGAGAAACTATTTAAAAAATGTAGTACTATTTAGATGGACATCAGAAGAACTTGGACATGCATTCTATTTATATTATAACATAGGTAGTTGTATTTTGCGACTGCAATAAAGACTATAATTTGTTACTCATTTTGCACTCTATATAGCTACGTATGCCAATTGTAGTTTATTTTACATCCCATTTTCTAGGTACGTGTAAGATCGCTTCATGCACAATGCAGTCTTTAGCATGTATCTATTTAGTGTTACTTACATATAGACGGTTGTTTAAAGAAATAAGTCAAAAGGAAAGGGGTTGAGTTGAGTGAATGACTGAAAATATGATGAAAGTAAGTGTATAGCTTTTAAAGTCAAGTCAAGACAGTCATAAAACACACGTGAAAGAGTCTGATAAAGAGGGAAGCTCATTAGGGAAATATACACTTTCTGCAACGATAAGATGAACGAGTGAGTCGTAAACTTGTAAATTCTCCCTTCAACTTATGACTTTGGCTTGTACATTTTTCTGATCAAAACTTAAACTTTGTCTGTCTTGTCATAAAACGCCCTTTCTTTTATCCCTCGCTGCTTACTTACTCTGCCTTGCTTTGGGTATCACCACTACAGTAGGAAGATGATGCACATACTCCTTCCTCCTTCCCTCTTCTTTATTAAGTAGGAAGGGAAGACTACGTAGAAGTAAGCGGGAGTCTACACAACATACCATAGGTAACCTCCAGACTCTATTTACTTGGTTAAATAGACGAAGATGAAACTTTCAGTGTAGAGCAAACTTATAAATAGAAGGAAAAGTATCAACATTACATACTGAATTCCCTATCTTTTAAAAGTTTACTTGCTTGACATGACATATCAACGCTTTCAATGACCATAAGCTGATATGGACATAAAAAATAGCTACACCTTTCCTAAAGTACTTTTTTATATTGTGAGTTTACCACTAGGTACACTTTATGGAAATCTGAAGTAGATAGCTCACGTTCGATTTGAACTACGTTACTTATTTAACATCGCATCTCAAACTCTTTTTACATTACAATTTCCTAAAAGGTAAATAGAAGCTACTCTAACTAATAAACTGAACTAAATTCATATACTGAATGTGTTATACATAATATATTTACCATTTTGTATCCAACAAGTATTCGGGTATGCATATGCTTTTCGATATGACATAATAATAATTGTGTTACAAATACGTACGTGGCTCGAATCTATCTGACGATGAGTTGGTAGAGAAGGATGGGATACTGTTGCATTGCATGTTGCATAACAAAAATACAGGGAAGGAACTTGAACTTCACTTTGCTGGATGGTTGAAGTTGTAAAATGCATAGCTAATGCAATATGCAATAGGGAAAATAGAACATTTCCATTTTCGTCAGCTTTTTCCTACTTGTGGTTATTACATTTGAGTTATAAACTATAAAAAGAAGCCTCTTTTCATAATCATAAGATTGACTTTGACTCTCAGAAAAGCTTTTTACTGCTCTTTTTATGTCCAACTTGTAAAAATGTTCTTTAGCTGTGCTGGGGCATTTCCTTCATGTATGCATGTTGTGCAGTTCAGGTGCTCCGTGCTCCTCCGCCCGTCTATTTATCTGATCTTCATATACGACAAAACCACTACATTACATACTTTGGTTTTTACATAAAATTGTTTACAATGTTATAGCTAATAGAACATTTATATTGCAATATTTTACTGTTTCCATTATCTCCATTTAACGACTAGGTTTGCAATATCCTACCTAGTAATATATTTAGACAGTAGTAGCATCCTGATCAATACCGATATAATTTTCCTCAATATCATCTCAAAGCATTGTAAATTGTATTACTTACATACTACTTTGTAAAGTCTTTTGACTGTACATAATACATCATAATAGCGCACCTTTTGTTACAAAATGTTACATCGTGCAAATGTAAATAGGTGGTACGCTTTTCCCAAAATCCAATCTAGCAACACTCCATTGTCAAGCAGATACAATAAGGCTATTCGTAATCCTAAAATATGTACATTGTCATTAGCATTTGAAGGTACGTTTTAAGCGTTGTTAATATTATCTGCTTACAGCTTACATCATTTTATTCTTGTTTTTGGTAATTATTGAAACCTATTTACTCTAACAAAACCTACTGCATTTTCACTATTTGGCTACAAATGCTTTACTTATAAATCATTGGTACCGAAGGCTTTTGTCGTTTTCCCGTACCTCTAAACTGAACTTTGTATCCAAACTATATTATACCAACTTTTGCTTTATCAGCATACGAGACATTAAAGTTTGCAGCGGAAATTAACTACCGTTAACTGTACGTATTCTAAAATAAACTTCAAAATGTACATTTCATTACAAATAAAGATTAATGCGCTTAACAGCACACATCCACGACAAAGTAAAGAAACACTGCGATTAAGTAAATGCAGAATAAAGAATTACAGATAAATAGCTACATTTTAATAAAACCTCAATTTGTACTTACATTCGTATTTCCCCAGTTATACAATAAGAGCCCCCTTACTAGTAGATAATTAATAATTAGAGGTAAGTATAAATACGTAACAATACACACAAATACGTAAATATTTACTAAATTAATTAATAACAGGTAAAGTAGTGAAGATACACAATTTTTGCTGTAACATTAAATGATACGATTTACATTCAAATGTCAATTGCCTCGTGTGATATTCTATTACTGGAAGCTTGGCTCTCCTTTGCAATTTTATTACGTATTTTTGCAGCAAGTACAGTATCTTCTATCAAATGCTTTTTCTGAATAAAGTTTGGATTGTCACATCCAATTTCAGGACATCTAGAATAAATTGAAATTGAAAAGATTATTCATTTTAAAATATACTTGATATATTATAAACTAATATTTCAGTCACGAAAAAAGTTTTGTTTCACAATAACACAAACTTATGAATTTACCTAATTTTCTTTGTGGTTGATGATTTCATCAATTGTTCTATTGAAGACTGTCCATAAATATGACCACAAATAGAATTTTTTATTGGATCGATCAAAGGATTTTTGGTAATAGGATCAATTGTTGGAATATGATCTTCGCATATCAAAGAAGAATTAGCGTCTTCGCCGTTATGTTCAGGAGATAATTCTGGAAATATTTACAAAATCGTTAACATCCTACACAAAGGAAAATACGAATAGGTACATACTATACCTACTACTGTACGTAATATAATATCATCGAAATATCTAAATATTATCCTTGACACAATAATATAATATGAAGTATATTAATATATTATAATACTTTAGAATGCTTCAGCACAGATATAAATGGAATTTTATACCCTTTCTAGTGCTTTTAAAGAAGCAAATTAAAAATTGAATGAGAGTTTAGTTAAAAATAATTTTAGTAGAACCGAGAATTGAACTCGGAAATTACTGATTGCCGTAATACAGGCCGGTAATCTAATCAGTAATTTCCGAGTTCAATTCTCGGTTCCACTAAAAAAAATGCTCATTCAACTTTCAATTAGCTTCTAGAAAGCTCATAAAATTTTATTTCAGTAATTATAAAATACTTTTTGATAAAATTGAAAATTCTTTCTTACGTGATGAAACAAGAATTTCACTAATTTTCTGCGTAAGTTTTTTAAACATGGGATGTGCTTGAATTTCCTTTTCTTTTATTTGTGCTCTGTACTCTCCAACCCTTTTTGTTGTTTGCTACATACAGCCGAAAATAAAAAATTAATTACTGAAATACGAATATAGAAGGCGAAATATTTAAGAGTGATTCAATGTAATAGAATTAAAATTGTATAACTGTACAATAAAAATGGTACTTATATTTACAAAATTAAATTCAGCCATTAGGATATTTGCTATTTTCTTTAGTTTCAAAAGTTAGTGGCGAAAGTAGTAAGTAATTTAGTGCAAATACTAGAGTTAGAGGAAACAGATACTTTAATACAGTTACAGTTTATTTACTCAATTTGAGCAAAATGTACACTTATGAACCGTTGATGGTCTAGGCATTAAATTAAATATATATTAGTTTAATTATTAAAGCACGTTATTTTGACTTTTGACACGAGAAAATACCGTATTTAACATCACAAAAATTTGATTTATAAATCAATTTACAACCAATTCTTGCAGTGCAATTGTCAAACAATCTCTCGTGATTAAAAAAACAGCTGTATTTACCTTATCAATGGCATCAATCTCTCCCCAAACGGAAGCTGAATCGGTGACAGCATTTGTGGTAGCTTTTGCAATAACTTTCTGTGCCAATTTCTCTGAAACTTTGTCAGCTTCAAAAAATACTAACTCGTCAATAATAATAGATTTTAAATTCATCTCGCAAGTGTTTATTAGCTTATTTCGTTCGTCCTCTGCAAATAAACAACATCAAATGCCAAAAATTAGTTTATTCATGTTTTAGTTTCGATATTCACGAAATTCATCTCTTCCCGAAAATAATTCCTCGACACAGATATTTAGATAGAAATATATAAATATTATTACTACCATCGGCTGCTGCAGGGATTAAAGTTCCAGCGAGATTGACGATATCCTCCATTCGTTTATGGAGAAAATCTTGCATGCCAGCTGTCATTTCTGATTCATCAGTCGTGTTCATCAACTCCTCAGCAGTTATTTCCGAGGCCACTTTCCGACGCATCGGCTTGCCTCGTCGGCTGGAACTTGCCATCATAATTGCAACGTACTATTTTTGAGTACTAA
>JAQFYC010004249.1:0-17804 GCA_034694165.1 Tomocerus mixtus | reverse complement strand
TGACCCATTTTTGTCTAACTTGTACTGGTGACCCGTTCTCCTATCCGTGCTACCCATCGAGTCCCCCTTAAGGTATGTCTTGTCTGCGTGTGTGTGCATGGCTGGTTTGCTCCTTTACGTGGTACAATGTAATAAAATATTGAGTTGTAAACGCACTAATTATCGTAGGTAGCTATTTCTTATGTGCACGCAATGAATTGGGTAATTGGGTATTTATTGCATGATTATGGTTTCCTTTTTCTCAGCACGACGCATAAACACAATTTCCTGGTATAGAAGGGTTAAAAGGGTTTGGTTTATGTCCTGCTTATCGTTAAATATTATTAGTAAAGAAAAAAGAGATGTTTTCGTTATCTTTAGCCCTAATAATTAGTATTCACTTCACTGCTCAGTAAAGTACAGCAATGCATAAATACGCTGTGTGTTGTATGAGTGCATACCGATAAACATGTACTAGCATACGAGTATATATATTCCATTCGCGCATTCTGTTATCTTAAAACTAACATTAGGTAAGTAATTTTGATGTTTAAGTATTTTATACTATCAATAGATGAAGTATGTAATAGGTATAGGCGTATGGGAGCATAATTAAACAAAAAAGGAATAACATTGTCTCTATATCTACTATTATAGCAGCTTTTGATTACTATACCAAAAATGAATGAAGTTTATTATAAACAAATTGGAATGGCATGTACCATACTATATGGTTATTAAATTAACAGTTAAGTATTAATTAATTATTATATTGAACACTGTGCACACTTCATCGTCCTATCAAAGAAGGGAATTTTTCATTTCCTTTTACTTAGGTAATATCGATATTTTTATCCATTTCTTCACAGAAATATCTTAGCAGTAACGAAACGGTTTACATCACATTCAATATTAACCACAATATGACTTGACGATAGGACTTTAGCATTTGTCTATAAATACTTTGATTAGATTGAAATACAGACAGATACAATATACTTACCATACAATGCCTTTTACTTAAAGGGTCAGCGTTTAAAACCTAATGTGTCTGCAACTTTGCTCTTCACTTCACGTTTGTAAATATACTATTGAACTAGGTATTTTCTTTATAACTTCACACTTCTCGTAGCACAAACATTGGACATATATGCCAATTTGGTACATATAACACTTTACATTAAATACAAATACATCTAACATTATACCGGTTAATGATGTTAATGCTAGGTAAATTACGAACATCATATTTTATTATCCTACCTATATTTAATGATTAAATAATATATCATATATCAGCGGTGGTACGAGTTACAAGACAGAGTACATGGTTAATTGTAGTTCTAAAATGGAAACAGAACCAAAGTTTTTCTATTTAAAAATGACATTTTGTTGGTTTTGTTTGCCCTAATCTTATCGTTAGGTAAAGTGACAATTTAATTTGTACGCTTAAGTATTATTGTGGAAAATTAAAATGACAAAATAGCACAAAAGTGACATTTTTCATACTAATGGCCTAATATATGTTGTAATTTTCTATTATTTTTATCTTACTTCTAAAGTGACACTCGAGTCTAAGGCGCGTTACATTACGGTTTGCTCAGAATTCATGAAAATATAAATTATATTTAACAGAAGGTACACAATTATCCGGAAGATTTTTTTTAGATTTCTTTGATAGGAAATCTGAACCGAACGCATTTAAGGCTATAATATTTCATATTACCTATTTGCTTAATAATTAAAACACAGTATTACTTTCAACCAGTGATACGTACGGTGTAATAAATGAGATAAGAGATTTCAGAATACTTTTGTACACACACTTTACTTTACGAAGAAAGTTTTGAGAAATTATATCGCTCGAATTCATTTAAGGCATCAATTTTTAAATAAACAAATTAATGCATTGCGCATTGCTGTTATGTACTGTACAATTGTACACTACAACTACATTTACACTCATAAAGGAAGGTGATCAAATGCCCGCACATAAATGATTGGATAAATGTCTATTATTAGACAACTTATAGTTTTGGAGTATGATCTTATGCACTACACTAAATACATACATGTCAAGGAAAAGAGCATGCTTGCGATCTAATAAAAATGAAAAAAAGTACACAGTTGTACGCAACTGGTTCTTCTTGCATAATACTTATGACGATATGACTCTAATTAATATACAATTACATGTTACAAGTTTTACAAGTGATACTAACACTACACGGTTTATATAGGATAAAATTACACATATTGATATCAGTTCGTTTATATAACTGACTGAATCACCTTACTAGTATTACAAAATTTCATCTCCATTTGCATTTTCACGATCAACAGTAATACGGACTCCAGGGCCGATTAGTATGCAAGTAGTTAACCCCGCGGCAGCAGCAGAACTCAAGCTGCTTTGATTATTATTTATAGATGGTGATGGTACAGTTCCAGAAATAGGACTAATTTGAATACTTCTCGCAGAGATTGGAGTAATTGGTGACACCGGTTCACTTAGGGGAGAGGTACACTCAGAAGGATTCCGTCCACTATTGCTACTTCCAGTGCGACCTCGGCTATTTCTACCCCCATTTCTGGTGTTTCTCCCACTAGATGAATGGACGTTGTAATGTGTAGCACTTCCACCATTGCCATTGACAGTAGGAGTAGGGGGAGGTGGTGTTTGGTTACTGCTCGAGGTTGACCTGTCAGATCTTCGTGTAGGAGCTCGGGCCCCATCCCTTGTTTCATCTTCATCATCATCTTCAGTCTCTTCTTCGTCATCACTATTTTCTCCAATTAGAGCTTCCTCTTCCTCACCCAGTTCCATATCATCTTCAACCTCGTCATCTAATAAGTCGGAATCTTCACTTTCCCCTCCTTGATCATCACTATCACTTGGATCTGCGTCAAAGTGGACTGCGCCTCGAAATGGCAAATTAGATCCATTAACACCCCCTAAGGGATTATAGCTGATATTGTTCCCACTAGCGGCTGTTGTAGTTGAAGAAGGAATACCGTTGGTTGCAGCGTTTGGGTTGTTCGGGGTGGCGCTTCCAGGATAAGAAGCTCCACGACGACGTCGTCCATTGCCAGGAGGATTACTATTGCTACCACCCCCATCACCTGGTCCGCCATTCAGTCTTATGCCAGCTATACCTCTCTTTTCTGCGGTCGGCAAATCTCTTTTTATTCGTCGGATTAAATTTCGATTGTTTGCTCTGTACTGTATCATTTGAGAAAAGTCTATCTCATAAAGGTGGCCGGCAATCAGAAGTTGACATGACGCTTGACTGGATTCATAAGCTCTTTCCAATTCTTGCATTGTGCGTTCATCATACTGCCACCATCCTAAATATAATTCAAGCATAATGTTTCGTAAATAGTAATCTTTGCAATCACGCCTCTCTCAGATCGTTATTTAATTTCCATAAGTTAACAATAATGATTTTACCTCCGCCCCGTGATTCGTAGAACCATTGGTAGCCGCATGATTTTGGATCTTTATATAATTGGCTAATATCTTTGAGACGAGGATTTGTAAGGACATAGTGAGGTATGGTTGAGCGACATATTGCACACCGACCGTTAGGTCCCTGCATAGCTACTCCTTTGATACATAAAAAGCAGAAGATGTGGGAACATGGAAGCTCCACTGGATGTACAGCTGGTTGCAAACAAATAGGACAATCCAGTTGAAAATTTTGCTCTTCAGACGTTGAAGTGTTCATGCCAAGAGTGCCACTTGACTCCACTACTGGATTTTGGTCTTCACCAGTTACTGCGGAACCACTTTCATCACCACCAGAGGCTTCTAATGATTCTTCAGCATTGCCACCCTCTACTTTGGCAGACTGGTCAGTTGTTTGACCGCTCATCCTGAGCCTCCACCTTTTCCACACCTGGAACATTAGAACAAGCATTAACTTTTGTTAGTTTAGTTGTGTAATATTAATATTTTTGTGAGAGTCATTCACGGATACCCTGGTCTAGTGAACAGATTGTTTTACAGTGGGTAAAAGTATAAAGTAAGGTCTAAAGTTAAGTGGAATAAAGGAATAATATGTTTATGATCATTGAACATGGTATGAGACATGCGAATGATCCTTTAGCTTTCATTTACATGCCAGTAAATCGCTCCTTTTCATTGTCGTGTCATTGTCATTTTCGCCTTTCCCCAAAATGTCTGTATTTTTATAGTAGCAACATACTTTTTAGTTTCGTCTTTTACTTGTATTCAAAGATTTAGAAATCCAAATAGTTTGCAGTGAAAGCTTACAACGATGTACATAATGGGACATTTTGAGCATAACTGCAGCAACTGCGCTTTAATTAGCTTTTACTAACGTAACTTACTATTTACTTAGTGTTTGCTTTACTGTCCGTTTCGTTTTAGCGGATTGCATTTAATTGAGGGGGCAGAATTGACCGAGATTGGTGGTGGAAGTCAAATCGATTATTAGAAAGAAAACTGTATTTGCAGGAGCAGCATTGAACAGTGTGCATGACCACTGACTACTGACTACTAACTAAGTAGGTGGTAGATACAAGGTGAAAGAAACCCGTACTTTCTCTTGCTACACTACACATGACACATGTATGTACTTTTTGCTTCTGGAGGACAAATGCAACTAACTTTCTTACAAGCTGAATTATTATTTCCAAATAGTAAATGATTTCACAATATCCACACAGTATTATTTTAAATAGTAAAAGTGACTTACCGCAGACAACAATGTGACGTATGTTGAGTATCTGGCTAAGTCAGTAAGCTTAGTTTTATATTTGGATTGGAAGGTCGGCCTGACCGATATATTTTTGTAAACCTGTTAAATTCGATTGGACGATATCTGTTTAGTGTTTACTTTAGGTTTTAGAATGATTTCTGACGAAACCCTTAGTGCAATTTTATGAATTGAAGATCAGTGTTCGGGTTTGGATGCTAATGGTCGTGCAGATTGCCTGACGTCTGCAATTTGATTTTGATCACCCACATTGGCATCTCTTTTTCATAGGATTCATCTTGCTCATTGACATTACCAGTCAAACTAGTTGTATGCTAGGTATCTATCTGTAAAACAAAGTATAAAAATTAAACATTATTATATAATAGAAAATTTCTTATTTACAAGAGTGGCCTTTCACCTTTTCACTTTTCAGAATTATCTCATTATTTGTATTCCTATTTGCCAACGCCAATACTATTTGCTAAGGTCATGCCAATGCCAAATACGTGATCATTGTCTAACTGCCCACAAATTGACATTTATTTCTAATACTTTAATTAATGTAAATGTAAACAAATAAATAACGAATACCTACTTACACACTTGCATCGCATCGTATCTTACTGTTTCACTGACTTGTATTTTTAACGATAACTCCGTTCGACAAATGAAAAGACATCAGTATTAAATCTAATTCCGCAAATCTTCCACAATTAACAGGAATCAGCTGTACTAATTAAAAAATTTACTGTATTTTGACTAACTGATGACGTTTGTTCTCCAATGTCTTCCAGAGGAAATGAATTTTTCGTAAGTAGAGCAAAATGTTTAAATCTCCCACGATTGTGAATGTTGTCGTAAACAATGGAAATATTTCAATCTTAGATGGAGCAAACTGTGTATTTTCTATACAAAGCATTGGCAGCAATAATCATCAAATCATCAACCTTTAAGAGGTGCAAGCAGGACAAACACTGCAAGATTACTAAAATAAATGCAAATTCAAGATTAAATGAAACACAAGGAAATGAATGGGCACAAGTAGTGAAAAGGAAAGCAATTGCAGACTTCCAGTCCAGGATTGAGGATCACACTACACAGGATTCCAGGATAATCAACAGGAATCATAATCAAATCATAGAAGAAAGTAAAGGTAGATTGCCTAACTAAACCACATTGTTTCGGTAAGTACAAAGGCTTTTTCAATGTACTTACTTACTATTATTACAAGTTACAAACATCAAATAACCACGAAACCACGATATTCAGTGTTTCCATTCGATCCCACTTTTCATCCCGGTTTCCAGTAAGTTAAAGTATTGCTGCATGAATTTTATATGAAGCTTAATACGGAAATAATTATATATGAACTTTTTATTGCAGTGAACTCAAGTCGCATTCCTAGCTGTAGCTGTGCAGTCTTGTTGTCGCCGCCTGATTACTAATTAGGTTATTATGAGTTATGATCCAGCCACGTCATCATAAAGTCATTTGAAAACCTTCATTAAACTTCCGTAAACAATCGTGTCAGAATCGGGTACTTAAAGTACGCAATCGATATCGTATTGCATATACTATACATATATGTAGTATTTAACTGTAACAGCCTTTTCATACTTGTATATCATGTATTATTTATATACATTTACAAAATGTGGATTTTAATTTGTTGTAATTGTCATTATTTTATAGGTTGACGAGTGGACAATACCATAGTGCAAGATGAACGGTGCAAAGACAGACGCAAGTGTATCATTATCGGATGATGTAGTAAGAAATTTTCGGGTGACCAAAACGTTTCAGGAAAGTTCCTACTCAATTAATCACATAGACTTTTCTCCTTCTGGGGATAAACTTATTTCGTCTGCTCTGGATGACAAAATTGTTGTATATGACTGTGAAAAGGGCATGTAAGTATTTTTACTGAATGAAATGATTATTTTATATTTTATCATCGTAATTTTTATAATATGTATATTTGAAAGTTTAAGAGATTTTACATTGTTATTACATGTATGTAACACAGTTTGCCAGGTACGGTAATTCATGCATAATTTTCGTTTTTTAATTGACAAATGAAGACGAAAAAGTGCGTTATTCAGTAAGAAGTATGGCGTCGACTTGGTTCACTTTACCCATGCAGAGAATGCGATTATTCACTGTTCAACAAAAATTGATGGTAAGTTAAAATTATTTAAAATAGTTAAAAAAATTACAAATTAACATGCTTCTGGATTCTGAATTCCTGTATCTGTTTGCTTTTCAGATACTATCAGATATTTGTCTTTACATGATAACAAATATATTCGATATTTTGTCGGGCATACAAAAAGGTAATTTTTATGAAAACAATATTCGTGCATTTTATGCTAATATGCATAATGCAATAATTATAACTGTGTAGATTTACTGTGTATTTTATGTTTTTGTAGAGTTAATACATTGTGCATGTCACCATCGAATGACACATTCCTAACAACTTCTTTAGATGAAACACTCAGATTATGGGACCTTCGTTCTCCTCATTGTCATGCTACAATGAATTGCAGTGGGGAACCATTAGGTGCTTATGATCCAGAAGGTATCATTTTTGCTGCTGGTATCAATAGTCAAAGCATCAAGTTGTTTGATGTTCGCTCGTACTCTCACGTACGTTTTTCCTTTAGTCATTTAATTAGGTATTTAAAGTTAACATTTAAGAATATCAATACTTTATCAAATGTAAAATCCCATTACTATAATTTTTCTTTAGGGTCCGTTCTTACATTTTATGCTGCCACGTGACAATATTAAATGGTCGTCTATGAAATTTAGCCCTAATGGAAAATCTATTATGATTAACACGTACGGCTCACTCATTAGACTTGTTGACGCCTATTCGGGGGAACCGATAGGCAGCTTTTCTGTAAGGCTTTACTACATTTCTATCATAGTTTTTCTAAAAGCGTTCCATTTCATTATTACCATGCAATTACGGTACAATTTTATTCGGTTTAGGGGCACTTTAATATAAATAACCTGCCATTGGAGGCATCGTTTAGCCCTGATTCACAATTTATTTGCTCTGGATCATCGGATGGCCAAATTCATGTTTGGAATACCAACAATGGATATAAGGTAGATGTAATTTTATGTGATCATATCTGTAATAGCACAGTTGTATTGGTGTATTTAAACAACTTTATTTGCAAAATTCAATTTTCAGATCTGCAACCTTGAATCGAGACATCCTGGATTCGTTGGTTGTATGAAATTTAATCCGAAGTACTTGATGTTGGCCACAGCGTGTAACACCATGGTAAGTGAAACCCTTTACTTTAATTTGAGCATTTCTAATTTACTCCATTTAGTAATTTTTAACTTACAGCCCAGACATTTTACGCTAATCTTGCATTACATATTTGTTTACTATAATGTGTTTATGAAAATGGTATGTTTTAGGCGTTTTGGATTCCTCAACTGGACGATTTCTAAGTTATAACTAGGTGTTACAGTACTTCATTACTTTGTGCTATGTAAGATTTTCTGTTTGTTCGATCCCATTGATCTCTTAACAATTTTGTGTCACAGTATTTTTCAAAACTTTTTTTTGTAAAGTTAGTGAATTTTGTATATTTATAGGTAACCATTAGGCTATTAGGTAATTTACTAAAAGTAGTCAGTAGAAGTTTTGTAAAGTGTTCCTTAAAATATAATTGTGAAGCATTTTTACCTATAGAACAAAGTTAAATAAAAAATAAAGTAAATATCAGTAAACTGTATTGTAAACTGTATAGGTGTCTTTGGCACAGTAATAGTAAAGAATGTTATTAATAATTATTTAGTTTCACTGCTGGGACCTCTAAACGTACCATAAGAATACTGTTACATAAAAAAATTGATACTAATATACTTAACGTCCATTAAGACTTGGTTTAAATGTGCATACGTACCAAACATGATGTCATTGTAATGTCAATGGATTGCTGTCATAAGTGCTCAAGCAGGATATTCGATGCAAAATTATTAATTATCGCATCAAACTAAAGCATAATCCAGTATATACTATAACGGTATGCAAAGTGCTTTTATTAATATTATATCTATGCATTTAAGAGGAATAATTGCTTAGTGTTCATGGATTCTTATTGTATTCATAAATTCTTTTCATTGTGCTTAGTTCGTTATAGATCATTATACATTTTCAAAGTCAATGTTCTTGGGCTTGTCATGGGTTGGCAATGACAATCAAATCGGTAGTTGGCAATTCATGTCTTGTCCTGAGCTATTATTTTAATAAAGTTTTTGCCGCAGGAAAGGAAGTTGCTAATGTCCTTTAGTAGCCCCTTTATACCTAAGTATGTGCATCAGTAAGTATCTGTATGTAAATATATTGTAGATATTTATAAATGTTGTAACGTAAAGATATTTTAAATACCACTACGATATTTGCACTTGTGTGTGTGCACTTTAAATACGTATCTAATGTCTATTGAATTGTGGTTTGGTTTTCCATCTGATTAAAACTTGCCATTATTCTATCTATTCATCATTATAGACAGGCGTGATCATTGTAGTATTTATAAGTTTCATTTGCTTGGATGGTTTGATTTGTCGCTTAATCATGAGTGTGTGTCTTTGCTCACCACATGCCATGCCATGAAAAATTCAATTATGACATGAGTTAGTCAGTTCAGTGCAGTGAAAATATGTAAATGTAAGTGTAATTATACTTATAAATGAGTTTGCCATTGACTTCCTTCCTGCATTTTATTCCAAGTAACATGGACTATTAATTATAAAGTAATTACATGCATACTCAAGTGGCTAGTTTATATCGGTAAGTAGCTACAGTAAGTTTAGGCTTATATTTTAAAAATGCCTAGCTGTATTCTGTACTGTAGTTACATTTGCAACATATCTTTAATTAATAATCTGTTAATATAAAGGTAAGCAAAGGTTTGTCCTGGTACTGATGTGCCTGCTTCTTCGTTTGATTATACCATCATCTTGATCTGAAACGGGTTTCTAACTTTGACATTTTTATTTGTATAGTTCTACTCACTAATAACAGGATCTTCATTAGTCGACTACAAATTAGTGTGAAATTGCCTTTTACGAAATACACTGTGATACTGTGAACATAAATACTCCATAGCATGTATATGTGCAAAACTCGAAATATATTTAGCGAATATTCTTGTATTTTCTGTCGAAGACAGCAAAATTACCAGTTCCATGCGTCATTACTCCGTGCATTCGGTTGCAGCCATGCTAAGATTCTAATTATGAGAATGGAAGTCAGAAATGAAATATCCAATTAACCAATTCAGTACAATAATCGATTTATTGCGATATCGGTACATGAACTATACTGAACTGCTGCTACTGCATGTTACTATCGTAAATTCAGATTAATCTTGTAAGTTTTCGAGTTTATTAAAGTTTATTGGGTTTGTCTTAAGTTCACATCATCGAACTACATGATCATATTAGTATTTAATTACAATTAACTAAAGCTCATTTCTCTTTTGTTAGATTTGGTAAATGTAGGTACTGCGTACGGTACAAAGCAATGAATGGTCACTGCGTGGCTATTTACAATTAAAATTTACTGTTACATTTTGTCTCGATAAATGGAAATATGGATGACTAAACATAGGTAGGCGTATACCGGTATATGTACTTATTACTCCATTGCATTGTGACTTGACTTTCAAAGATAAGTAACTAGAGCTAAAGATCAAGCCTACCTACTGAATTATGTTAGTAAAGTTAAAAACTTATTGTTTTATGCAAGTAATAAATAACAAAGGTACCTGAGCCTATATAAAGCATATTCTTGCATATTGTACTATTGCTGCAGCTATATCATAAATGTTTTGTTAACTAATGTATGTAGTACATATATATGTAAGTCACATTTATGTATAAGTGCAAGGTTTTAATTTTCTGCTAGTGTGTTATCCAACTATCTTTTGAACGGAACAACTCATATGTAGATGATGGCTATCGGATCGGCTTGTCTTGTTTTTTTGTCTTGAATAGTCTATTATCAGGAGCTGTTGGTGGTGTAAAGTGTAAAGTAAGGTTTGCAGCAATAGACACACTTCATACAACGTACATTATGTAGGTAGATTGATAAGTAGTAAAGCTAAATTCGCAAGGTGGTAAGAATTCTGTACTGTATACAGTAAAGCAGTACACACCTTCATTCATAGAATGGTTTGTAGTATAATAAGTAGTTAAGTAGTTAGTACCTACCCAGTTGCCAATCTAATACAGCTTTCTGCAATATACCAAGATCTAATAAGTAATTGTTATTTCAAATTCGCATGCAAAGCTTGTTAGTTCAATTGATAACTTTTATATAGTGGAACCATACGTATATGTATATAAATATAATGTAGAATTTAGGTAGATAGTAGTAGATAGTATATAGGTACTAAAAGTGGGAGTAATTGTGTCTGTAATTGCAAATTGATGATGGCCAGACGAGATTGCAGTAAACTAAATAATAGTTTGCCCATATTACTGATCAAGATGGAATACAGAAAGGGCTAATCGAAAGATCAAATCAAAAAATGAAACGAAGCCGTTTTACATTGGTGAAGTTAATGTTAAGGTTAAAAATTCATGAAATATTATGAATGAGTACCTAACAACCTAACCTACTACAAAATTAAGCTATAACTAAACTAAATAGCATGTTTAACACATCACTACATTTATACTATATACAAGCATGTTACAATCAAAAAGACTGAATACACGCATATGCGAAGTAGTATAAGAAATAAGTAGTATTTAAATGCATACATGCTCACTTCATGTACAAATTAAAATCAATAGAACGGATACCAATGAACTTTTTCAGTTAAAGAGTTTGTCATAATATAACACATTTCGTTTTTATGTAATCACAGAGCACTGAGAGTAGATTAAGTAAGTGATAATTACGAATAATTTTTACATTTTCTAATATTTAACTTGCATATTCACCTTAGATATAATATAATATGCTTGTTATAGCAGCGTTACAATTTATAATCACAATTTTATGCAAGTTTAGAAGTTATACAAGTGTTCGAAGTATATACATATGTAATGTACGAAAAGTACAAACACATACATTTATTGTAGATTTTATTGTTAATAGAATAGTAGTTTATGGTTTATTATCTCTGTATGTGGTAAACGATGAAGGAGGTTTGAAACGTCGTTCCCGAGGAATTCCATATTCGTTTGGAGGATGCGAATTGTTAACCTTTGGAATATGCGAATGGTTACAGTTCGAACCTTGAAAATTGCTTTCTGATATTTTTAAATGTTTGAAAAAATCATAGCTCTGCGAAGGAGCAAAATTGTTACCAGGATCCCTTGGTACATTATTGTTTGGATCCAATGGGGCATTATTGTTTGGATTCAACGGTGCATTATTGTTTGGACCTACAGGGTGACACCTTTCTTCTCTACATTTTTCCCAAGGAGTACTATTTGTTGTCTCGAATCTTTGGCTGCCAGGCTTGGGCTTCCCGAAAAAGCATGAACCGCAAGGTTTCTGTGGTTTTTTTCCGAATTTTAGCAAAGTATCAAGATCCTCTGCATCCAAAATTGTTAACATTTCTTCGGGGACTAATGTGTAGAATCCTGTACGCAAGTCATGAATTTCATCAGAAGCAATTGTAGACATGTAATATTTAGCTAAGGAGCTCAGGTATCTGTGTCGATTCAAGTTGGTCACTCTAATCTTGGATCCCCCGGGAAATAGATCAAAAGGCTGTTAGAAAAATATTTATTTTATTAATATCCGTTTTTGTATTTGAACAAATGATGCTCCAGTAAGTCTTAAGTATACTAAGTGGAATAATACTTTAAGGAGATAGTTTCCTAAACAATCAAATTCTTCAGAAAATGTTCTATCGAGAGTGGCAACATCATCTGCATTTATTACAGGTAGAAAACGTGTACTATAGACATGTGGATGGTCCACGCTAACATCCTGTAATAAGCAATTTAGTGGTAAGTGACTTACTTATGTGACTCCATATAAAGTAAATAACAGAATTCTAAATTCTTCAAGCTCATGACAAACTTTTGTAAATATATCAATAACAAATCGTACCTCGAGAGTTGGAAGTAGACCAAGAAGTATTGAAAGTAGGGAACGGCTTAACGAAGCAGTAAATAAAGGTGCTTCCAGTCTATCCAAAGCTAAGTCTACTAAATATTTCCCCAAAATTCGTCCAGCTAAATGATAATATTCGGCTCTCCATTTATGACTGTCACGGAAGTTTACTGTATTTGGGTGCACATATTCAGATTTAGGGAATTTACTAAACATTCCAGGCTTTTTATTTAATTGTTCGTTGAATATGGTGTCCATTATTGTGGAAAACCACACACATAAGTCGCCATTGCCATTTAAATCTACAACGCAGAAAAATATTTCCATGTTCATACATACATTAAAGATCAAGTATGTAATGGTAAAAATTAAACTGTCGTTATGACCTTGTCCATTGAACAAAATGGTGAACTGCTCTTTCCAATCTTGAATGCTAAACCTCTTGACTTGTTGAAAAGTCTACGTACATAAAATTAACCATTGGCAATTTTTTGTTTCTTTCAAAATTTTTATGATTATATTTATCGTAGCATATTCAATTAGATATTAAGGTAAAAGGTAAAATCTCAAAATTGTGTTTTACCGTTTGTACTACATCCTCCTTATCTCCAGAGACTCGAATAATATGCGGGCGGATAGAAACTTCAGACGATATCTGAGCCAGTTCTTGAAAAAATAAATTTCTCTTTGTGGAGAAAGCAAATTGTGTCTTATCTGAGGAAAATAAAAGCACATGAACATTTCCGCCCTTATATCCCAAATAGTTATGTATGGTATTTTATCATTAGTGTTGGATAAGAAACCTACGGGCACTTTGTGCTTGATAATGAGCATATAAAGCCAGAAGTATTCTTCCCTCAGAAGCATCTAAATAAAAAGTAAACTCCTCGGCAATATGGTCGTTGATTTCCAACCAGTAGGTTAATTGACCATTATTACCAACCTTTACAGCACGAAATAGAATCTGTGGGATTTATTAAACATTTTTAACACTTTATTTCAAGTTTTTGTTAACAAGTATAGACAAAGTATTGCATATCAAATAATTTACATATTATTACAGAGTTATATGCATGCCTATAAAAATGTAGGAGTAGTAAGGGGCAAGGGTTTAATCGATAAACCCTTGCCCCTTACTACTTGTAGGTAATAATTGTGCTTATGAACCTTTGTCCTGTTCGACACAAGATAAGTTCCGAATTTCCTTTTCCTTCCCGTAGTCTCATCAATACTAGAAAGAAGTAGCTTGTTTGGGGACAGTCCAACATAAATAACAATGTACCGACTAACGAAGCCCTGTCCGATAATTTCGGCAAATCCTGAAAAGTGTGGTTCTCTTATCCCAATATTTTCGTTCACTATTTTAGTCAATTTATTTTCTTCGTCAGAACTTATCGCTATAATATCGAAATCTCCTCCCTTAATTGGTTGTCGATCGTAAGAAATCTTTCCTCTCCAATAGCTAGGGGATAGTATTTCCAAAATGAGACACAGCTCTCCATAGCTATTTGGGCCAAAGCTGTGATTTATTTGTGCAGGGGGTACATTTGCATCAAAATGACCCTGATGTACATCCACCTATATACATATGTACATTTATACAATTACATTCCTCAAAAAAGGTATTAAAAGTTGCAATATAATTTTCTCCTACTTTCTCCGCATGCTAATCAAAAGTTTGTCTATACTATATTATTTAAGTACCCGTAAATGTTCGAAATGAAACCGGTTGAAATCTACATCTTGCAAGTGACACGGATTTTTAAGACGATCGTTGGGTTGAATTGCTAGGAAATACTTCATTGTAGTCGTCACTGTCACCGTGTTGCCATTTACCTGCCCAGTGAATTCAGTTTGTGAAGCGTTTATTTTTCCTGCCGCGATCATTTTAGTTACCGGGCTTCCAGAGAGTGTATAATTGAAATAGGCAAACGAAAAACTGCTATGAAATGTGTACTCTCCTGCTCGTTTCATCGATATTGCTAATATTTTATCCTTTAACTCTGTTGAATTAAATATCTTTAGGATTTTGTCATTGTATTCTACGGTAATTCTGAGATATGAAAGGAACTTTTCTTCTTCCTTTATGTCCAGCGGAACTAGCTGCATTAACATATTTTGTGCGCATTCAGTGAGGTACTTATTAATCAAAATCAAATTTGGCTAACCGCTAGATTGTAAGTATTGTAAATGATATATATTACAATGGATTTTATTGATATTATAGCTGGAACTACATCTCCTGCTTGATTATTTGGGTTAGTCCACGAAATGTCGACCTTTGTGGTAGTGGAATTCTTTTTCAGGAAACGTATTATGTTCAGAAATCTCTGGAGAAGAAATAATAGTCCTAATACGGCTGAAGGGTTAAAAAGAAATTCGATGACATATTTTTTGTGCCTATGGATCAATCAAACTAGGGAAAGATATACTTTCACCAAATATGTATAACATTTTAATATGACCTAATTATAATAATGTAAAAACGGGACAAAAATGTTTTACCAAAAAGTATGATTACGATTGTCCATAAATTGGGCATTTTCTTGACGCAAAGTTGCAAGCAAACTTAACTAAAATTGGATTAGATACTAGTTTGGATGTATTGCATGAAACATCCTTTTGCGTTTGTAATAATTAAGTATGTAATAGAATCGAGATAATTTATAATAAATTAGAATTTTAGAATACACAGAAAAGTTCCACAATGTATCAATATATTTTCTATATAGTATCCTTGCTCAAAAAGGATATGGATATTTTTAAAACCAAAATCTAGTTTGTTTATAATATGCATTTTATGTCCATTTCTAGAACAACAAGAATTCACTAACAGCCTTTATTGGAATATTTTATTACCTTATCATTCAGTTAGGAAAAAATACATTATGGTGCAATATTGTACTTGTTTCAAAACGACTGGCATTTTGGCTGCTGCATTGACCTCTGACAATCCCTGTTACCAAAAAATGTTTACATAAATATGAATCACATAGTTGACAGTTTACTATGATAATTCCATTGAAAACGTATTCACCGATAATATGAAAAGGAGAATTAACAACGAACCTAATTGGATATTGCTCAGAATTACAATAAATAATTTTCCCATGAGGGGAGATATGGCTATGCTCATTGGAGAATGGTCCTCCAGTTCCTCATTAAGTTTTAATTTGCAAATTCCTCGATGCTCATCAAATGTCACGATTTCGACCTAAAGTAATTTCACGTCGAGATTAAGTAAGTCATACTACTAAGCATAAGTACATAATGGCTACTTTATTTGTTTACGTACTTTTAATGAATTCGATCTAAAACTTGCAATGGTTTTGGTCCATCTACCCGTATTTCCATTTATATCATTAATCTTGACGTGATCGTTGTCAATAACAAGACGGCAAGTGATATATGTCGTAGGACTGCGATATAGATGAGCTTCCAATTCAGGCAAAGGAAAACTTCTTTCTAATATCCTTAAAATTAGTTGCTGCTCTTTCACATCGATGACCATGACATTAAATTGGCCGTTATGAATTAAAACATTATCATATGAAACTTCTCCTCTGTAGATTCCAGTACAATGGAATTCGACTTTTATAACAAGTCTGATTTCGTTGTTGTTTGGATTAGTTACATACTGAGTTTGGAAATCGTAAGTTTCGTTAAGTTTTGCAATTGTAAGTTGAGTTACTTTTTCTTTCTGAAAGAAAGTTAATCCATGAGTATTGGGAATATTGCACTCAATTTAAGTAGATCATATCTTTATGCAAAGGTTTACTTTCTTGATTTCCTGAAGAGCAAATGAGATCTTTTTCAAATTAGCAGTTTCCGAAATATTCCCAAATCTGTCCAATGGCTCGATGATAAAGATATTACTTATACAAGGAAAGTATTTAGAAACATTGTTATTAGTTTTCAGATTTTTGTATGTTTTGTAGCATAGGGATGTAGGGGTGTGCGTGAGTAGTGCTGATTGCAGTGGATCCAGTGGTCCAGGTTGAAATTTCACCCTATAAGGACTACTACCTATGTTAAAATCAGTGTAATTCACAACCAAATTGTACACGCCAGATTTCTTGGCTGAAAATTCAAGTTTCAAAATTTTAAGATCGCAAGGAGTGAGAGGATATTTAGTTATTTCCATTGGGTACAGATCTATTCCACACTCCAGATGCAGATGGACATTGATATCGTCAAAGTTAAAGAACAGTTTCTCTGAAGGCATTACAGACGTATCCCATCCAGCAAACTATAACAATGTTAAAAGCATACAAGATTAAGGAATTTAAAGGGATTCATTTACCAATACTTGTAGTAATTAAGATGCTTAGTATCTATCTACTTACGAAATTAAGCATCCTATAAATATTATATTCTATATATGTCCTGTGCCTTTACCGCTACCTTTGCGTACATTGTGTACAAATGTAAATTATTTTATTATAGGTACATAAATGCGATGCAGTTTTAGTAGCAATAGAAACTATAGTAAATAGCTCAATACATTTTGCCATATACCTCGATTAAGACTGTTACAATCTCTCCAACGGTGCTAACAAAATGAATTCCATTTTCGTCTGGTAAAAGCGAATCACAAAATCGTACTTCTATTTGTTGGGATATAAGGTAACAACGCAAATAGTTTCGAAAATTATTTGTAAACAACACCGAAAGGAGAAATATAACTAAAGCAAAAATTGATTCCACAATAATATGCATACTAATAGTGAATACCGAAACGAATTGCATATAAGTGACAGATAAGATTTACAAAGACAAGGTAGTTATCAAAGGCTTTTACATGGCATTCGTAATTTTGCATATACAAGATTGGATTTTGCTTTAGTAACCCTTTATGGTACAAAAAGTGCCCATCAATATCTATAGTGTCCTTGCATCAAGATGTTTCCATGTTTACACTGCACTGCCGTGAAAACTGGAAACATTGTTATTATAAGGGTATTCAAGGTAACAATTTATATTCATATATGCTT